>JAODUG010000008.1:2495887-2507888 GCA_027564795.1 Aphredoderus sayanus
ACAACGAGAAACGGCTGCAAACCCTGGAGGCAGAAGTTCTGCAGCTCACCGAGGTGTGTGTGATGTGTGTGTGCATGCGTGTGTTCAGGGATGTTATGTTGACTTAATGTATGTAGCCCTTACCATTTGTCCTATTTTGTTTGAAAACATAAACATTGAGCTCCACGTGAACCCAACATGAAATGTGGGGTTCACCGGTGGTGTGTCTATGTTCCTCCAGTAGAAATAGCAACAAGTGGAATATCTGACATGCCTACATCTTTAATGAGTTGAATGCTTCTCCCTGTGCAGGAGCTGTCTGTGTCGGACAGACAGAGGAGGCAGGCCCAGCAGGAGCGAGACGAGATGGCAGACGAGATGGTCAACAGCACCTCTGGAAAGTAAGCATGCGGCCGCAGAGTCCATATGGGTGCCTGTATGTGTTCTGTTTGCCTGTGGCCTTGGGTGACATTGTGTGTATGTGTCCAGGTCAGTGCTGAGCGAGGAGAAGCGGAGGTTGGAGGCTCGGGTGTCCCAGTTGGAAGAGGAGCTGGAGGAGGAGCAGACTAACTCTGAGCTGCTGGCAGAGAGACAGCGGAAGACAGTTCTGCAGGTACACACACACACACACACACACAAACATATTTCTAACTGACTGATAGTTCAGTGATTATCAACCCACCAAAAATAAGATGATTCGTAGCTTGTGACTAGTGACTACCCTAGAACTATGGCTAAAAATGATTAAAATAACTAATTTAGAGGCTTCAGTTTCAAAATGAACTAGAGGTATACAGCCAGTAGGAGGCAACGACCTGCAAACACTTCCCAATGGAGCGTGTCCAGACCCTGTTCACCAAGTGAATTCTGGGTCTGGTTCCACCGGGCTAGACTCCCAAGCCCCCCCCCCCCCCCTTCCCAATTGAGAACTGCCCTGTGTGCAGGTGGAGACCCTGACAGTGCAGCTGCAGGGAGAGAGGATGCTGACCCAGAAGGCGGAGGCTGCCCGGGAGCAGCTGGAGAGGCAGAGCAAAGAGCTGAAGACCCGGCTGGGGGATATGGAGGGCGCCGTCCGGGGAAAACACAGGCTCAGTGTCGCCGCCCTGGAGGCCAAGATTGAGTCAATGGAGGAGCAGCTGGAGCAGGAGAGACAGTGAGAGCACACACACAAACACACACACAAGCTGCACTTTTAAGCTTCAGACACATGTAGCATCAGCCCATCGCTTTGCAGCTGAAAATTGGTCACTTGTATGCCTCTTGTATATTTCCCACTGAAATGTTGCAGTCATCAGATGTGTCAGAGATATCACTGACACTAAAGTCAACAATGTCTTTAGCTCCCATTGGTAGTCTTAATAGCGTCAGCCTCAGCCTCAATAGCATCAGCTGAAGTACCCGTCCACTTCGCCTGTCGTGAATATTACTGACGTTCCAATATGAGAATTTAAGTTCAGGTGGGCTACGCACATCAACAAACAAGGTATAGGTCAAAATCAAAGATACAAATAAACAAAGTAATTGCTACTACTGCAAGGAACGTTGGAGCACTCTAAAATCAGACAGGAATCAACTTGTTATCTTTTTTATTCCATCAAAACATCAAAACTGACATTTCAACGCACAGGCGTTTTCTTCAGAGTAGACATGATTGACGTTCCATTGTCGTTTGTTGGTAAATCTATGCTAATCTCTTCCAGTGTGTCTGGGGCTTTAGCCTCCAAATATATCCGTCCAACATCGTAAACATGTTTCATCATGTATAAATGCTGCACATACAATATAGCACGATGGTTCTATGGCTTTACCATAATGTGACGGTTATGATGTAGGCTTCTTATGTTCCTAACCTGCTAATCTTTCATGACAGAGAGCATGTACCATTTATCTCATCCCCAACTCCTTTTCCTTCAGGGAGCGAGCGATTGCAAACAAACTGGTGCGGAAGACGGAGAAGAAACTGAAGGAGGTGATGATGCAGGCAGAAGACGAGAGGAGACACGCAGACCAGTACAGAGAACAGGTATGGAACCACAGCCTGAGTACTCGCTTTATATTGGGAATGTAAAGGGTATTTAGAAGTAACCCAGAAATCATACACAGAGGGGTAATCAACTTAAAACTAGCAGGCAGCAGATTTATCGAGTGTTGTTTTGGGTTTACGTGACCAGAGGCTCAAACTGTGCCCTAGGGAACAAACAGAGGAAAAAAGAGTGATATTTCCTGCCCAATCCAAGATAATCCTAGTCCAGAGCTGGTGTATGTGCGTGAGTGTGTGTGTGTGTATGTGTATGGTGGGAGTTTATGGATAAACCCTCACAAAATAACCCTTCAACCACAGAAGTGTAGACGCTGACTCCCCTCCCAATGCATCGTCTGTTATAATCTACTTGGATTTAACGTCACTGTCATTCCTCCTGCTTCAGACTAATCGCTTTTATTTTCTTTGTGACTCTCTGTCCGTTCCATTCTCACCCCCACCCCGTAATGTCTTTCCATCACGCCTACCGCCTGTCTGCCCCGGCTCCGCTCCCCAGCTGGATAAGTCCATGGGCCGCCTGAAGCACCTGAAGAGGCAGCTGGAGGAGGTGGAGGAGGATAACTCCCGCTCCAACGCCCAGAGGAGGAAGCTGCAGCGAGAGCTGGAGGAGCTCACCGACAGCAGCCAGAGCATGACGCGGGAGATCACCGCCCTCCGCAGCCAGCTGAGGTAACTATTTGTGTGTGAGTGTACTGTATGTGTGTGTGTGTGTTTAGTGGTTTTCAATCTTGTTGGGCATAACAATAAAAATATATAAAACATCCACAAACACCATGGAAGTAATGTATGCATTTTATAATAACAATACAACTATATTAAAATTATTGCAATTGTGTTCCTCAAAAATGTCAAACCTTTTCATGATACCTTTTGTGATCGTGGCCACGGTGAAGCTACTGTACAATTAATAATAAGTATTGAAAGTGAGAGAGGAGATTGAAAGCTGAATGAACACTCATCATGTGTCTGTGCCATGTTTTATTTTGACTCCCATTCATACCGTATGGTTTGTTTTTGCTTTGTTTCTGTTGCATGCCTTTGTGTCCATCTAACACTGACACATCTGTCTGCATCACATCAACACTCAGCATCCCTGAATGGAGACCAGATAAGTTGTTAGTATTACAGTTATTTACCTTTTTGAGTTGCAATCTACTTTGAATATTTTCCCTCCTCTCACAAGCCTGTATTCTAAAATGTTTCGCTCTTTTCTGGTTGATCTAATGAACATGTTAAGCGTCTTAATGGTTGTCATGACAACCTCACACCATAAAACAAGAGTCTTCCTTCCTCAGGCGTGCCCCATTGCCGTTGGCAATGCGAGGACGTAGAGCCTTGGTTGACGACCTCTCGTTGGAGAATTCTGATTCAGAGGAGCCCCCTGCTTCACCGACCCCTTCCTCTGGACTTCCAGGGACGCCTACTCCATCCTCAGAAAATAGCCTGGACCCACCACCACCCTATACTCTTAACAACACTGAGTGACACACACACACAGAACATAGCCTGGACCCACCACCATCCTACAGTATACCCTTAACACCACTGAGTGTCACACACACACACACACACACACACACACACACAGACTCATATAGACTTAAAGACACACATACTGTATCAAAAGAAACACACACACAATTGCTGTCCCATAAGGGTCTTAGAGGTAAACAAGGAACCGTTACACAGCTCATAACGGGACATTATAGTACAAAATTGCAACCTTACAAAAATACAGTACAGTACTTATTGTACACTGTATGTGCTGTACAGGTAGAATGAAAGATCTATGAATGAATACATTTCTGGCATTAGGACAAAAGCATAGACTATGAACAGACTTTTACCAATTACATCTGAGTTTTGTATTAGAAGACAGCAGCATATCTTTGTGATTTCTCCAAGAGAAGACTTATAATATTCTACCTTAGTCATCCGCTATTTTCATAATGCTGTACAGTGCTTTAAAAAACTGGAAGCAATATGGCTGCTACCATCCTTTGGAAATATTTCAATATTAAGCCATGTCTTTCTCTTTGAGGAAGTCAAATAGAAATAGTACAATCTACCACACTACATAAAGGGCTGCTGGATGGTACGGATGAATGATTGGCAATGATGACAATCCTCATGTCACAGAAAGTATTAAAGTAAAAGTCTCAGGACACATGATCCTGAGAGTAAATCTTCTCTTGGTGACTGTCTTAAGGCCATGCTCTTTATACTGTAGTAAAAACAAAACATGGTACCAATAATTAATATCCTCACGGGATAAAAATAATACAGGGGCAGAGAGTAAAGAGATTAAAAAGTGGAGGTTTAAATATGAAAAATCAAACGGTAATGTGATCATTATACCTAATGTGGCCCGCATTATTTTGTGCACATAAAAATGGCTGAACAGGAAATGGGTGCATTAGGCTAACCTTATATTATTATGTAACATAACATAATAAATCCCATTAAACATACAGTTCTAATGGAAAATGACGACAACAACAGCAATTTTATACAATTAAACCATGGCAGGAAAATCAGCCAACATGCAGTCACGCTTGGTGAAACCTGCATTAAGGTTCATTCAATGTACATGTCCTTTTTAAATAGATTAGAAATAGTATGTAGGTAGTTATTGCAGTAGGTAGTACTAGATAGTTTATTCAATTTAAGGCTTAAATATGGCTTCTTACTGACTACAGGTGTTTGAATCTATATAATTTATATCAATCTGAATATAAACTTAAGTTATTAATTCTTATTTTCTGTATAATTTTGTCTTGTGGGGAAACATGCTGTTATGATCATTACTGGTATAGAACTGAGCACCACATATTGTTTTATCAGTCAATCTAAAACTGAATATACTGTAGTATTTTTGTTAATTATTTTAATTTGTTATTTTTTGTTGTTACAAATAGCCATTTTATTTTAGAGCTGAACAGGCATGGATGACGACTTTTGAATTGCTAGTGGTAAGTTACTTTATCTGGTTTAGGTCATTACTAATGTTAAACTGAATGGTATTGCTGTATCTCTGGCTTGCAGGAAAGTTTTTTTGAATTTGAAGATTACCGGTGGAAAACTATTTTTACTCAAGCAGAAGAAATTGTGAACATGAATTGTTGTTTATTTGTTTTCAACTGATACAGGCCTTTTCTTATCCACATCATTCTTGTAAGACAAGCATCTTGTACATGGTAATATTGAGTTTTAATATTAGCTGTGTAAAATAATAAGTAAACCAAGCTTTTGTGTGTAACCAAATGTGGGCATACGGATGAGAAAAGGGACTCAATGGTGTAGTAAATGTTATAGTAATAGTGTACACACTAGAGGTAGGGACCGGTTGTTTTATACTGGCTAAGCAGTATATACTGACTTCCAAAGTAAAGAATAAACTCCAACTTCACAATTCCAACATAAGTATTAAACCAGTAAATTGTAATATCAGGTTAGCTTGCCACTTGAGGCAGTGAGAACAGAATTATCCAAAATCTATACATAAAAGTCTTTAAACTCAGACCTAGAAAATAAAACATAAAATAGAAGTTTGAGTCAGTGACTATCTTACTCACAGATTAGTTATTTGTTCAAACCTGGATTTAGCATTCAAAACATCATTTACATGTTTTATTATTTGATAAAGGTTGTTTCCAACTCAAATTGGCACCTGTTTGCCTTTACCAGTTTCTGTTGGGAGTTAATGTGATGCGCAAATCTTAACAAGCCGGGACATGAAGCTGCTCAAATGACAGGTGTTGCTCCATAGTTTGTAGAATTTCTCTGGATGTTATTCATCCTAAAATTCTGTGTTTTTGGAACTGTAATGTTTGGTAAACAAGTCTAATCTGCTCATGTTAACTGAAGGTGGTTTTACTCTGAAATATTACATTGCGAAAGTAGTATTTGCACTTACAAAAATGTAAGGTATAAGGTTTTGTACAACCAATTCCAGGCCTAGTGTCCAGTGTGTATCCAAATCCACATTTTTATTTGCCAAGCTGGGTTCATAATGATATGACATTAGGACTATGTGACTGTGAAGAACCATCACACAAGAACTGTTTGGGTTAAGAATACGTTTGTCTACTGAACAAAAAAAACGACATATATTCAACACCCTGAAAAAGCTAATTTCTCCTGTTATGTGTCATTTATTGTGTTTATTTTGGGAGGGGGGGGGCAATTCAGAATTTTTTTTAGGGGACTTTTGTAAGATACTCTGCAAATGCTGCACTTTATGCACCAGTTAAGGAGGGCAAACACATCCATATTGTACCTGATAAATGTATCTGACTTTACAGGTTATAAATCTCAAAACGGCGACTGAGGTGTACAAGTTCTTGAACCAATTCTGCATAGAAATGTCAAAGTGAGGTGTCGAGATGGCATGTAAGGTGCCTGTGTTGAGGTGGCTTATGAATTGAGCTATACTGAAATGAGAAACTGTAGCAAGAGAAAAGACTGGTGTTTCTTTAAAGGTGTTGCTTTTCTCCCAGTGTTTGTTACACTACGGTGAAAATGGACATATTTGGAAATGTGTTTCCTTGTTTTGCTTTTTATTTTTATTTTTAATTTAATTTTTTGTTTATGATACTGTAATTATAAAATGTTTGATGGGGTAACTTTAATATATGTCGTTGGTTTTGATCTTTGGGTGTGCCTGTGTCTGTTTGTTTGAGAGGTGCACATAGTTGAGACATACACAAATAATAAACACATACAGTAAAGCTGCCCGCAGAATTTATGAGAGCCAAGTAAAAAGCCAAATGTGTGGTTAGTTTCTGGCCCCATTCCAACACTCTGTATTCATACTATAACACCATTTATCCACACATCAATACAGTATCAAAACACATTCACCATTGTTAATTTACGTAATACTGCAGACATGTCACAGCAATTGCCATATTAATATTTCACACCATATGTAGTGAGACCACTTAAAAGTCACTTCACATTTTTTAACATATTGTAACATTCAGTCAGACATATTCTGACAAAAAATCAAACACACATAGAAGTCCAAATCCAAGTAGTATATGTTCAGCTACAGGCATGATGGCTTCTACAAATGACAATCTAGTCTGACAATCTGACAATCTCTGGAGATTAGCTATCGTCTAGAATATCAACGAACCATTCATCCTCCAGTGGTGAGTTTATTATGGGATAGTGTTGGGGTTTCTGAATGGGAGCAGAAAATGACTGAGCAACACCATCAAATGGTGTGCAGCCGTTACTCTCACAATTTAACATGTTGAGACTTTCTTGTTGGGTGCACCAATACACGTCATGTTTTGGCACGTCACAGTGGTAGCTCATGTAGGTGGAAAGTTGGTCTGGGGTGCCTTCTAAACCTTGGGATGATTTAAGACTGGTGAAATCTGCTTCTTCGCTTTCACTCATCAATGCACAATGTGAGGTTCTTTGATCATTTATGAAGAGGCTTGATGTTGACCTTTGAACTTGTTGACAGTCGTATGTGTCTCCAAATGTGCACGATCTGCCCATGCAGGCCAGATGCTCCACTTCAGCCCTAAAACCACTGTTGCTCCCAGGCATCATATATCCCATGAATCGCTCTGATTGGTCCACAACTGTGATGTCCGTACATGTTGTACCTCCCATTCCGTCAGCATCACAAATATTCTCGAAAGAAGGCTCAACTTCAATACAGTCTTCCACATCTCTGTCAGGCTGCAAAAGCTCCATCATATCCATCCACTGACTCTCTACGATGTCTGCTATGTTCTTCTTGGCTTGTGTGCAGGCTGAGATGTCCGTCAGAAATTTGATTGAAAAGTCACAGGAGTCAAGAGACAATGGAGAAACCTCTGGGGAGAAAGATGGATAGCAGGATGTGCTCAGGCTTTGGTTGAGGTGATTGTTGTTGACATTTATTTCTTTTGCATTGTCTGTCCAGCTGTAAAGACTGTCTTCTGATAGGTTGATGGTAGAATGTAATGGGTTTTCGACACTGTAATGTTCTCTTTGAAAGTGCTCCGCCGCAGGGTAAAGGTCTTTGTGACTTGGGGAGCTCAGTGATATGAATTCAATTGGTTTTTCAGTTCCAACCCAGTCTTGGAAAGATTGTCTATATGTTCCTTTGCCCTGGTGGTGTCCTCTAATAGTGTTTGTTTTCTGAGGTGATTTGGGATTTCCATGTTTCCACACTTTTCTTGAGTCTGGACACTTATTTTTATTGACCTTTCTGTGGTGTGAGTCAAGAGTGCCAGGGCCAGACTTGGACCCTGTCTCTCTCAAAGCATTACTGACACCAACTGGATCATGTAGAACATCTGTAGAGGGTCTTTCTGAAGGCTCAGGGGTCACAGGCTTTGTAGGTTCTGAAGAGTTTATTTTCTCTTCCTCAGTTGAAAATAGAGCAGACGCTAGACGATGATTTGCTGCTTCTATGTCTGCAAACTTTCTGTATAGAGATACGTGTAAGGGCAAATTGTCAGTTAAAATAAGATTAATTTAAGTTAAAAAAATATATATATAATAATGAAAGTAAATTAGATTGACTTCTTCCCACGTACCTCTGGATCATGTTGTGGAGGAAACGTCGGTGATTGACCTGCCGTTTGGACGGACGATTTTTCCGGGGCTTCTGAAGGGTCCTCATCATGTGACCTGCTGCTGAAGACACAAACGTGAAGAGGTCACGACCCCACGGGGCACTGCGCTCCAGCCCAGGTTCCAGGGTCACAGAGCTTGACGGTCTCATGGCTAACCCTACTCTGAATGCCTCTGGAGAAGGAAGGAGAACGATGTCTGGTTATAAAACCGGTTATTAAGGTTATTAACTTCCTGAAGTCATTCAACAATGTTTTCTATGAAATATGTAAATGAATATTGAGAAACAGAAATTAGTTAATTAATACATAAATATCTGCTATTTATCAATTAATAAATAGCAGATATTTATATGTCTGCTATTTATATAATGTGTGTGACTTAATATAATGACTTACACTGTCATTATATTAAGTCACACACATATTGTTACATTTCATGTAAGAAATCAAGACCTGAATGACAAACAAGGGTAATATAAGCAATACGAGCAATAAGAAATATCAAAAAACCTAAAGCACAAAGGACAAGCTCACTTCAAACATACATATACATGTTTCCATACACTTATTCCATAATGCATTAGCCATTATTTGCTAATAAAATAAATGAATGAAAGAAAACACTTTTTGTTTAATAAATATAAATACATTTATGTAAATAAATTGTTAACAAATAACATTTTATGTTGAGGTTGATAGCATTGAATTTGCTATCAAATTCTCTGATAGTTTTTAAAACTGCCAAAAATTAAACAGAAACGTGTGCTTACCTTTATGTTTCTCAGACTAATGTGTATCCTTGTATCTAAACACTGCACTCGGATCCAGCTTGAGGCAGATGACTAGTGCAGAGGTGTGGTTGCTAATTGCTATTATATTCTGCTGTATGTGTGACGTGAGTGCGTGTGTGCTGTGGGTCTGTCATTGCAACTTATGTCAAGTGACATAAGTGTTCAATGCAAATTCACAAACTCTCTTTTTCAAACAGGGTGAATGGAATCCAATTAGACAAATTGGTTGTGGGTGAGGAGGTGAGAGACTATGGGAGACATTGAAAAGAAATGGACAATTATCTGAGAACGCTTGTGGAGGAGCGGGTGCATGTATCCATTGTGTGGCAGACTGAAGGCAGCTTGTTAAGTACATAGAAGCACAAACACATCAGTTGAGACATTTAACAAGCCCTTAATTGATCATCTTAAACTCTGCTCCTAATTATCACATTCTCAGAACGAAGAGCTAACCTGGTTGCTAGTGCATTTAATTGCCCTTACAATTCTATACCAAGTATAGAATTTTACATATCTGTGTCACCAAAGGACTGAATAGGCTGGAGCTACATGGATAGTCTGTGTATAGGTGTTGAGTATACGTCCTGTTTTAATTAACTGACTTTTAAATTACTATGATTGTTGTTGAATGACCTGACTTATAACAGCTTGACTTTTGCCCTTTATGTTGAGATGGTATAGCATGTTGGATTCTGCATTTTACCATCTATATTTACACATTTATCTCAACCCACTTTCTGAAACCGTGCTGACTTGAAGGTCCTACGGTTCTCTTTGTTTATTTTATGGTGTGGATTCATTTAAACTAACCAAACCAATGAAACGCTCCCAGCATGCATGCATGCACACATGGTGGCAGCTATTTATAGTGCTGCCACGTGGGTTTCACGGCAGAGGGCTATACAGCCAACATATTGGTGTATACTCAGCCCTGTTACACTGTTTACTGGGACATTTTATCAGGTAAGTGACAGCTGCCATGGTAAGTGACAACTGCCATTAACAACCACACCTCTGCACTAGTCATCTTCCTCAAGCTGGATCCGAGTGCAGTGTTTAAATACAAGGATACACATACATTTTTTGCAGTTTTAAAAACTATCAAAGAATTTGATAGCAAATTCAATGCTATCAGCCTCAACATAAAATGTTATTTGACAGGTGCCATGCATCTGTAGCCACTAGCTGTGGCATAATTATAACTAAAGTGAGGTTGATGTGATATGTATAGCCTGCACCTCTTATATGGGCTTTCTTGCTCCTATTTTGACCTACCAATACATCAGTGTTATGTCCGTTCTACCATCGAGGCCTACTCTACATCATATATATTATACTTTAACACATTCTAAAATTCTTCTCCAGTGTGCTGATAGTCTTATCAGGGGTTCTCTGCGAACTCTGACCAGCTGAGGAAGGATTGGTCTCAAAGGCAGGGAGGCTAGTTTGCCCCACCCTATTCAAAGAATTGGTGCCTTATAGCAGCTTTTGTTGCACTTAAAGAGAACAGTGTCACTGAAAGGTAGGTTGCACTATATTTTCACTTTTAGTAAAATATTTAATTATCTTAAGACCCTTGCTCATACAAATTCTTTCATAATTTCTAATTGCTGTAAGTAAAACAGTGACATCTTGTGGCATTGTTGAAAACTACTGAAACTGTTGAAAAAGCTGCTGTGTGCTATGAGAAATGTACCAGCTAATCCCTTCTCTCTTTAGAAAATAGTGGTCTCACAATGAACCGAGCCTGGACCTTGCTGAAGACTCACACTTACATCTGCAATGTAGCAGGATACACAACACTGTTTGCCTCTGCTGACATCATACAACAGAGCATGTTCGCAGGGAAATCGCATGGCTCCAAATCAGAGGATTCATTGCAGATCTACAGCACAGGTCACATTGACTGGGCTCAGACAGCCAAGGTAGCGCTTATTGGGTTCTGTTTCCATGCCAACTTTAATTACCACTGGCTAAAGGGACTGGAAAGGATGTTGCCAGGAGGCGGGCCTATGAGAATAACAGGAAAAGTTGTTCTCGATCAGCTCATTGCAGCGCCGGCAACAATCAGTGCCTTTTTCATCGGTAGGCCTTTCTGTGTAAAATTACTTAGTAACAATGCATGGAATAATTTTGTTTGGATTTGTATTGAGATGTAATTGCTGGTTTTAATTGTGCTTTTAGGACTAAGCGTACTAGAACATAAAGAGGACCCCTTAGCAGACTGGAGGCAGAAATTCTGGACTTCATATAAGGTGTGAATGACAAAGTCAAACACTGTGTTTTGATGACTGTGTGTTAGACCTGTGTGTGTTTTTGTTTGTTTGTTAAATCTCCATTAAGTAATCACCAAAACTAAACTCTATTAAGTAATTTCCCCATATTCTTTGTCCCCCATTTTTGGCTCTGTGTCCAAGCAGACTGGTGTCATATATTGGTCTACCATGCAGGTGAGTTAATACTACATATAACCATGGAAAACGTTTCCTTAAAAAGAATACACTCATCCGACTGGCAGAGAGAGAGAGAGAGAGAGAGAGAGAGAGAGAGAGAGAGAGAGAGAGAGGGGAAGAGAGTGGGGTAGAGAGGGAGGGGGAGAGAGGGTT
>JAODUG010000008.1:2509019-2526920 GCA_027564795.1 Aphredoderus sayanus
GGTTTAGCGCCTTCTATCTGCCACAAGAGCTAGTGATTTGGGTCATTCTGACCCGGAGTACATTACGAGGGTTAAACTATATTATGTATGTTTTCTATTTGTTAAACCCTCTATGTATTTACATGCTGTATCTCCATAGCTGTACAGGTTCCTGGCCCGTCGCTCTAATGCTCCCTTCAACAAGGTGGTCCTGAGGAGGCTGTTCATGAGCAAGACTAACAGGCCTCCCATCTCTCTCTCCCGCCTGGTCAGTGTCGCATCCTTTTTAAGTTTACTATTGATATTGACAGTACTGATGCGCTCTACCGTTGTCTATTTTTTGTGAGTTAGCAAGTCATACAAATGTTTTTGAAGAATTGGGCAACTATTTCATTTCAATGTTATTGCTGGGTTTGGGCTGTGTAATTATAGACTGTTTCAATGATGTTAACAATATCAACGCTAATGTGCATATTTGGCCCTAAAGCATTTCCGGTGCTGCCAAAAACAATGACTGTGTCATACTTTTTAACTCTCTCTAATAATGAACAAATTAGATATTAACTGATAACGTCTGTGCTTTATATAAATAGGCCAGATCCCATAAATAAAACAATTTGTCAAAACATATTTTCCCATGGGAAAAAGCTTTTACAAGAGCTTGTGAATACTGATCTGTTACAGTTGCTACCTTACCAGTAAGGCATTTCCGGTGGCAGTGGCGAAAACAAAAATGACATGTTCAAATTTTTAGAGTCTGCCGACTAACGAACAAATTGGATATATACAGAAGTTATGTTAATAATTTAAATTGCTCAATCCCCTAAACAAATATATAAATATAAAAAATGTTGTGTTTAAACCAGGGATAAAATGAAGGCTTATACTAGCTTGGACGCCTACAATTATTTTCTTAGCGGTAAAGTTCGACTTCTCATTTCGCACAAGTTACGTGGAAATTGTATCATTAACCGTGAGGGAGCAGGCCAGATCGTTAATAACGCTTTTGAACCAGGTACTCTGCTTTACAGCAGCAATCCAAGCATCACGCTGTTATTTTTTGGGGGTGGGGGGGGACCCTTGATTTAGGCTATACAGTCGTCCCTGGCCCTAAGCAACATCCATCCACAGAATGGCATGCCCCCCATTTTATTGCTGATATTTTAGATATCAGTCAGTACAGCGTTACTATCTATACTATTTTTTTTAAACATTTAACCAGAAACGTTCTAGGGCCAGATGACATTATTTGTCGGTCATTCATATTCATTGAAATGGTCTGTACTGTAGATGGAATCTCTGATATTTTGAAATGCATTGGGAACCGTTGCCAACCAGATGTTTTTGCCTAAATCATTATTTGACTGAAAATCATAATTTTTATTATCAGATCCGCAAGATGAGGCTGCCTGGCCGTGAGAACAAAACTGCTGTTGTTGTGGGAACTGTCACAGATGATGTCAGGATTCAGATTGTCCCCAAGCTTAAGGTAAAGCATGCTTTAACTTCCTGACCTTTTTTAATGGGAAAAATGAATTTAGTGAAATGTGAATGTAATGTTGTTTTTTTTTATATTTATTTTTTTACACCAGCATGTAGTTAAGTCAAATGTATTTTTATAGCACTTAATCACATTACAGTCTCAAAGGGCTTTACAAGCCAACAAAAAACAAACGCTCCCTTAAACTGCTCCCCTCCCTGGGCAAGAAAAAAACTAGAATTCATTTTTTTTCTTTTATTTCTTTTTTTTAAACCCCATGGATAAAAAAACAAAGGTAAGAAACCTTGGGAAGGGACCACAGACCCTTCCAGGATAGTTAGGATGCAATAGGTGTCGATAGGCAACATTAATGAGCAATTAATTTAACGTAAGGTATCACAATGCAAAAAATAAGTAACCAATATATAAAGTAAATACAGTTTGAAAGTTATATCCAGGTCTGCGGATTTGTCCCAGCCACAACTAGATCCACTCCCCATCCATTGAGTCTGCACACAGCACTCTACTCCAACACAAGAGTCATATCTGCACACACCCAGCCACTGTCGTCCAATTCCACCCGCAGATTTTGCATATAGCACTCCCCTCCAACACTGAAGACACGGCTGCTGGAACGGCAGCAACCCCCATCCACAGTTTGAATGGTATCATGGCTTTCCTCTTGACGAAGGTCGTCCTCGGACAGGAGCCAGCCAGCCAGCCATACCATCCCCTCCTTGTCCACGATCATAGCAGCGTCTCCCATTCACCACACTCAAAATCAAAGGAGAAAAAGAGGCCAGAAACACGAAAAACACACAAGACAACTCAAAGGGGCCCAATGGATACCCATATCCAAACAGTGTTGTAATGACTCTCTTGTCTGTTAGATTTGTGCTCTGAGGGTGACTGATGGTGCCCGCCGCAGGATCCTGAAGGCAGGAGGTGAGGTGATGACCTTCGACCAGCTGGCTTTGGCTTCCCCCAAAGGACTTGGCACAGTGCTGTTGTCAGGTGACTATTTACATCCTTGTGTTTCTGAAAAACCACTAGAATGGTGATTTGGTGGATTGTCTCCTGGTTGGATTTATGAATGCATTCAAAGAGCCCATTGTAAAGATAAAATCTTTACAATGTTAAACTAATGCTATTTTGCATTACTTCTTTTGTGCTGATCTGGATAAACTATTAGATAATCTTAAGGGTTACCTGGTTGGTTGTCATATTATTTTTGTGCTGCTAGTCTGGAGCTAGAAGTGGTATCTTGGTGTTAACTTTCAGTAGTTGGTGCATAGAATGGAGTAGAATAGAGTTTGGTATGCTTGTAAGATGCACACAACTCTAGGCAATGCACAAATCTGATATTATACCCACTTATGTTATAGCTCCAAGCATGGACAAAGCCAAGATTAGTAATATGTTGGTGTATATAGTGTAACACTGTCTTCAGAATTTAAAGAATGGAAAGAATTAGTCTTCGCCGTCTTCCTTGGTGTTTTGCTTTGTGCACTAGGTCCTTGCTGGTGTCTGTGTCACTATTGTAGTGTCATACGTTTGTGTGCTTTGTCAGCCAAAACGCACATATTGGATGGGTTGAATACAATTGATGCATATTATTTTCTACTGAATTGCTTTCTTTCATAATGTAGGTAATTTAGTTTTATATTGCAGTTTATACCTAATCAACTGACTGAGGATTCTGTCTACTTAGCTTTGTAGACTTAAAATAAAATGTGGTAATAAAATCTGGTTCATAAAAGATAATCTGCATTTCTATTATTTTAAACACAAACTCAACAAGGTGATGACTGTTGCATATCACCTTATTACAACAAGCCAGCTGTGTACTTGATGTTTTCACCACACCATGTGTGCGTATTTAACTACACATGTAGTTGTATAAAGAGATAATAATTCTGCGTTGTTTTTGTAGAAAGTCTGTATCTGAGTCAGTTTCATCCAGTAGTTGGTGTGTAACATGCTGTTGATTTTTCAGGACCCCGCAAGGGCAGAGAGGTGTACAGACACTTTGGAAAAGCCCCTGGAACCCCACACAGCCACACCAAGTAAGTTCCCAGAAATACAAGGAGACACAAAGGAATGTCTCCTTGTATTAATTTCTGTACATTGACCCCAGTGCATTTAATTTACTTACTCCTAATGTATTTATTTTTCAGACCTTATATCCGCTCCAAGGGCAGGAAGTTCGAAAGAGCTCGTGGTCGCAGAGCCAGCCGTGGCTACAAGAACTAGTCTTTTTTTCTGTTCCATGCAATCTAATACAAATAAAGGTTGGCGATACAAAACAAATTGCCTTTTGTCTGCTTTCATTTGACATACTTTGAACAGTATTACAAAGGAGAACTGCTTGCAATCAAAATTATTTAAAGTGTAATGTTTTCAGGCCATGTCATAGGATAACGTGAGCAATTAACATGATTAAGGCGTTGGCCAGGAAATGAACCGATTTCAGTGATTGGAGAATGTCGTTTGGTATTGCAATGTTTTCCCTATCACTATTGGACTTCCTCCCTGCCTCTTACAACGACTGCGCAGCGCGTCAGGGGTCTGACTTCCTGAACTTAGCCACAGCTTTTTAGAGCGAGGAGGTATGCGGGTTTGGACCTTCGCAGGGAGCAAAAATGAGGTACTTTTGAGTTTCCGGCGATCTAATTTTGAAATTGTACAAGTTATCTTGTTCAGACATGATGTATTACATCCCATTTGTTTATACGTCTGTAAAGATATCTGTAGACTTGTGTAGCAGCGTGATAGAATCGCGCTTGTACAGTACTGTAGATGGCAGCTTGCTAACACATTATGTTTCGCAAAGGTTTTAGGAAAGATCATGTACTGTATTATAACAAACCTAAAAGACAACTTTGTAGTTTTCGCCACTGCAAATTTTTTGTATACCAGTTGTAGGAATTGCGCATCAAATTTGTTAAGCTAACTAACAGTAGGCAAAGAACAGTACTAGCTAACTACCAGCTATTGTACAGTCGTTACCGGTACTGTATGTTACTTAGGTTTGATGTCATTTTCGTTTCAAAGTTATTCTCTGCCATGGGCCAAATAATACACCAAAAATACAGCTCTTGGGGTTTGACATTTATCTGATATTGTAACTGGTTTTGTTAACTGTGTTAACTGGCAGCTAGCTGGCAGACTGTCAACAAGCTAACGAATCCTGAATCACAAATTCAAGACAAAAGAATACGTGTAGCTGATGACAATCTGCACTACTGGTACAGTCAAGTAGCGTCACTGCAACAGTGTTGTGGAAACATCATGCCATGATTTAAATGTGCAGAAATACTTCAATGTTTCAGCGAACATTGCCATTGTGTGTGAGAGACTAAATTAGCCTGTTGATGTTTTTGCAATGTCCCCACCCTGCATGTCAAGGGCTTAAGGTGCAACAATGGGCAATAGTTATGTCCTTTTATTCCCTTTTATCAGACCTGGACATCGCTCAAGTAGACGGTAGACAAAAAATGTCTACTGTCGTCTTGTATAACCATTCCCATTATAAAACAGATAGGGTATTTAGTGTTATGTAATGTGACCAGTTTGTTTGTTTTAATAGGCTATTCATTTTTTTCAATTATTTCCACATGGTGTGCACTTGTTATGAGCCGAGGTCGTGTGAGAATTAGAAAACTGAACTGCTTTAGAAAATGTGCATATTTTTCTAGTCCACAAATGAGTAGTTTCTCAAATAATATATCCATATGTTTTCATTGAAAAAATGTAATTACAAAAGAGATTGTAGCTCCAGACAGATAAAGCAGAACGTCTTACTCATTTAACCTATCTTAACCCAAACTACTCTATTTCGCTATGGGTACAGCCAGTGAGGATGTATGAGTCATTATTTTGTGATAGAATCTTACACTTTTGAAGACATATTACCTTTCAATGCCAAAAGTGAATAGTTAAGAGGCACACATGTTTTACTGTGTTTTGCCACAGAACAGTTCCAGATATGGTTTATTCACTCGAATAGATGACTTTTTGAATGAATATTCTCTTGTCTTTCCTCCCCTCTTCAAAGGAACACACAACAGTGGGAGGGGACATGACACTGGGACTTGTGAATCCTACCATGACATAGCCTAAGGACTCCCTGGAGCAGTCTCCAAGTTTTTTTGTTTTGTTTTTTTATTACCAGGGGATCAGGATTGTATGCAATCTGCTGTTTAGTGAGTAGGAACGGTAACTGCCCTACCCTGCTCGCAATGCCTCATGTATGTAAAAAAAGAAGTACCCATAGAGGTACCTACATCTTAAAACAACCTTCACTTAGATGAAAAATCAAGTGTCTTTACATAACTACCTACCAGGCAATATTCCAGAAGATTTATTTTATTGCAATGGTAGAATTTCTAAAGCCTCCTTGTGAAAGCAAGGTGTGTTGTTTGTCTTATTCATTATTCAGGAATTCATTGTTTCATGCAGTTAGTTAGTTGGTTAGTTTTTGTTATTTAAATAATTTTTCATTGTAGGTAGCCATTTGTGAACTGCACTGTATCTGTGTTGCAATAGGAAGTTTGTAAATATACATTTGTTTTGTACTTAGTATGTTTATATAAAAATACTTAAAACGGATGGGTCTTATACTAGAGGAAAGCTCGATAGAAATTGAGATGGTTGAACCAGCTATTATGTGATTGGATATTTGTATGTGTTTAAAAGAAAATAATCTTATACTGGGAAGTTACTCTACAAATGTGCGTTAAAACTGAAAGCTTTTTTTTCTCTCTGAAGAAGTGGATAGAATAACCAAAAACTCAAATCGGTCATTGTGATTTTTCTTGATTTTAAGCATTGAAGGATTCATTTTAGGAAAGCTTGAGGATAAAGCTTTTAAGACATTTTATACAAGTTCTTTTAAACATTTTTATAACCTAATTCCGTCCTCTACACGTGTCACAAGCCAATTGCTTGTAAGAGAATACTCTGCAATACCAGCCTTTTCTTCATAACCTTCCAAGACTTTATTGCTGTAAGGATGCGGTCTCCAGAACCCTCCTCGCCCTCCCCATCAGAAGCCCTCCTCCATGGCCAGTTTGCAGACTGGGCTTCAGGCAGTAACGGCAACAATAACAGCTGTCCCAATAGCCCTGGTGGTCCAGGGGGGCTCTCCCCAGTGTCCCCCTCCACCCTGGCTCCAGCCTCCAACTACGCCCTGACCCTCACCCACAGTCACATACACATACAGCACTTGTCACTGAGACCGGGTAAAGAAGCCCGTCTGCTGCTGCCATTATCAGAGTTGGTCGGGTGCAGCTGCCCTCGTTCCCCCGCGCCCCCGCTCCTCGTGTTGTATTGGTACCCCCCAGGCAAGCGGCGAAAAGGAGTCTCTCGGCGGCGGCAGGTCAGGGCCTACCTGGCAGAAAGCAGGCCTGAAGCAGAGAGATGGTCAGCTGCCGTGCAGTGTCTGCTCAGAGGGGTGCCTGTCACTGCTGAAACAGGTGAGCCTCGATTTAGCTTTTGGTATTTCAAATCTGAAGCTGTGACTACTCACTGTTGCTATGTCGCTAGCTTTAACGCCCGTCTTTATTTTGATGAATGTTGATGTTTGATATAATTTTACCTCAATGTTAACAACAGTTATGACTTGTTTGGCAAATGTTCTGGTCTTCATGACTTATTTTGTTTGTGTGACTTGCCCTACAGTGGTATTGTGTTGCCTCATGACCTTGGATTAGCTGTAAAAGCTTTCACACAAGATTTGACTTACTGTAACTGGCCTTTTTGTATAGTGTGTCCTTGTAAGTGAAGGCAACAGTGATAAATTAGGTAATGCAGTCACCCACATTACAAATGTTTAATTTAATGCAATATGATAAGGATAATTATGAAACTATCCTAATAGGCTTTGAAACAATCACAAAAGCATCTTAAATCTTCTTTTTTCTTGAATTAACTGTTAATTATTTGTCTAACACCTCTCTCTTTCCCTATCTGTCTGGGCTCTTATCTGTCTTCCACACACATGGTCTGGGTCTGTATTGTCAAATGTAGAGACACAGAGGGTGGGTCCATCACAGCCTCCCAGCCCTGCCTTTGCGCTGCATAGATACAGACTGTCGTATCCCTACTGCCCATTCTCATCCTGCAGCACACACTGTCTGCTTCTGTCTCCAATATTGCCACATACTTTCTTATCCCTCTCTGCTTAATCTTGTGGTCTAGTCGTTAACTGTGTTTATCCAGCTGACATTTGTTTTCTTGTTTCCACATCTATTTCCCCTCCCTCCTAATCAGAATTGTCATTCACTCATGTCCTAGTCTAACTGATCCAATCTTCTTTTAGTCAAAACCTCCTTCTGGCCATTTAAGCTTTCCCCTGATCTTTTTTTTTTTGTCTTTTCTTTTGAACTCCATTCTTGACCACACCATCCTCATTTTTTTCCTCCTTGTTTCCCCACTCCTGGGAATTGAGTGCTATATTATGTAATTAAAGGGAAATTCCACCCTAACTATCCTGGCATTGTTCCTATTGCGTGACTGTATATTTATTAAAATCATCCTAATATTTCAAGCTTCGCCTATGTTTTTGCTCCACTATACAGATCAGACTAGGAACTATCAATTGAAAACGGTCATCAGTTGACTAGCAAACATTTGATGTTTGTAAAGTCCCATGTAGTCCCAACGTAGGTCTTGTCTGTTTGTTTGAATGTGGCCACATCGTCTACTAGCATCTGTGATTGAAAACCACCATTAAATGTTTGTTCTGCTTAGTTGAAGGTGGTTCAGTCACTTGTTAATTATTTTTTGGTTGAAGACATTTAAGATAGCAATGGGCAATGCCGTTGCAGAAAATAATTCAGAGTTTGATTTGGTATGTCTGTCAGCTGCAATTCATTATGGACAATTGACTGTTGTCATCAATTAAAACCAAATCAGACAACTGCTATTCAATTAAGAATATGTCCTTTCTTGAGCAAGACGTTTTGAAAACCCTATTCATCTATTCTAAGAGGCTTTTATGGTAAGACATGAATTTTAACTTAAGCAGGTTGCTTAAGCCTCCCCTTTTTAAATATATGCTATCTATAGTATGCTCTATGCTATGCAAGGTATGCTTCATGAAGCATGTATTTTAGGGTGGACTTTCCTTTTTTGTATGTATAGGAATTTGTTTCAATAGCATCAGCATTGTGCAGTGTGTGGAGTATATTTCAACAATAAAAGACTAAAAGAGGCTTGAATAGCTGGCTGCACTCGATATCCTCACCTGGGAAACACTATAAAACAGTTAATCTTGCGACCTAATTGGCTTGCTTACAAAAATGTTCTCCTTTGTTCTGCATGAAAGCATTTGACATAATGTCTAATATTTTGTTTGGTTTTACTGTTTTTGCACACTTTTTTTTTATAGAGTTCTCCAGAAGTCTTCTACCTCGTCCACGACGACTATTGCTATTGGTCAACCCATTTAGTGGGAGGGGCCAGGCTATGCAGTGGTGTCAGACCCATATCCTGCCAATGATTAGAGAGGCTAACATCAGCTACAACCTAATACAGACAGGTAACAGAAACTCATCACAAACTTCCTTACAGTACATGATGGTGCGGTGGTGGTTAGCACTTGACTAGAACACTTGGCTTAACCCCCAACCAAGGTCTTTGCATGTTTTCCCCCGGATTCTCTGGCTTCCCCAAATCTAAAAGACATGCATGTTCGATGAATACGACCGATTGCCCTTGACGGAGGCACTGTCATTAGAATTGAATTTGGTCCCCCACACTTAGGCTGCCCACTGCTATTAGAGATTCGAGATCAATGTTCTTCATAATTGGCCTGTGATTAATCTCTCCTTCTGGTGTCTTAGAGCGTCAGAACCATGCCAAGGAACTTATCAGAGATATTTCACTTCACGAGTGGGACGGTATCATTATTGTGTCTGGGGATGGCCTCCTGCATGAGGTATGTGAAGCAATTTTCTACATGAATGAAAACGGGACATTTCAATATGTATTTATAAAGACCAATTGTTGGGTGTAGTTGATATATGTTTTTAAAGTGTCTGTCTCAGAATATGTTGTGTGCCTTGCAGGTTATTAACGGCCTGATGGAACGAACTGACTGGGAACAAGCAATAAAGACACCTGTGGGCATTTTGCCCTGTGGTTCTGGCAATGCATTAGCTGGCTCTATCAACCACCATGCAGGGTGAGAATTCTCTTATCTGCCGCATAAAGGTCTAAGCTAACCTTAGGACTTGCACCTACTTATTTAACAAAGATAAGAGTTATCAGTAACATTTGCATCAGTTAAAATATTGAATTGCTGGTCTGGTCATTTACATCCTTCACCTATACCCCTGGTCTGTTGTGCTTTTGTTTTGTTTTGAATAATACAGTACTGTACATTGGTTAATAGGTACTAAGTTTCCTTCATTATTGTCAAAGTCTGTCAAACAGGAGTGTCTGTTATCTCTGTGTAACAGACACACAACAGTGTTGTCCCTAATCTAATTATGTTGCTATAGATATCTCCAAATCAAATGCCATAGAATTCTATGAGCCATTGTTTTTACAATTGTCGCTTTGTTGTATGGCTGCAGCTTGTGTTGTTGCATTGTGTTCTTGTGTCCCCCAGGTATGACATGTGCCTTAGGGAGCCACTCCTCCTGAACTGCTGCTTTCTGCTCTGTCGTGGCGGGGTCCGACCAATGGACCTGGTATCTGTGACAACAAGCCCCTCCCCTTCTCCCCATGGGCGCACTGCCAGTCCCACAAGACTGTTCTCCTTTCTCTCCGTGGCCTGGGGTTTTGTGTCAGATGTGGACATTGAGAGTGAGAGGTGTGTGTGTATGTGTTTGTTTGAATAGATTACTGTATACACACTGCTATTATATGGCCCAGCGGTTTACAAACGTTTTATCTTATGGACCTCACAGATATGCAGTCTGGCTAAGATAATTGTACGTCATAAAAATAACTATCATAATAAACATAATGAATGACGCAAAACAAAATAAGAATGGAATAAATTAATAATTTCTTTGGAGATTAATGATATTAGGACCCAGTAAACAGCCTTGCACCACACACTCACACAGTCCTTGTGAGAGCTAGCTTGGCTACATGCTGACTAGACTGCCTCTGCTCTAGGTATCGCGGTCTGGGTTCTGCCCGCTTCACCCTGGGCACCCTTGTGCGCATAGCATCCCTGCGCTCTTACAAGGGCCGTCTGTCCTACCTGCCACCCACCGCCGTCACCACGCCCTCCCCCGACGCCACCCCGCCCCCTCCCAGGAGGCCCCTCTCCCGCAGCATCACGGAGGGCCTGGAGGGCTACTGCCACGCCCCCATCCAGCGCACCTGCTCCGACATGGGCATCAGCGAGCAGAGGAGCCTGCGGCGGGGCGAGGAGAGCAGGGAGAGGGAGATGGAGAGGCAGAGGGAGAGGGAGAGGAGGCGGGGGAGAGGCAGGGGAGGAGGCACCGGGGTGGTGAGAGCAAGCAGCCTGGCGGAGGACAGGGAGAGGGAGGTGGAGATGGAGGTGGAGGAGGGAAAAGATCAGCCTGGAACCATTCGGGAGAGGTCAGGATCCAGTGAAATGGACGAATGTGGTTTGGGAAGGGATGACGCAGTAGAACAGACCAATGAGGGAAGGGGACATAAGGGATCAGTCGAGCAAGACTCTAACCAAATAGAGCAAGATGACAAGGGGAGAGATGGAGAAGGCAGTGGGGGCTCTGTGGAAGGGGAGGGGGCTATGCAAGCTACAGAACTTGGGGAGAGCGGAGAGGTCGACATGGGGCGCGAGGTGGAAGAGGAGTCGGAGGGTTTCTGTTACCCAGACAACCTTCAGGAGACCAGGCAGGCAGTGAGAAAGAACTCCGCCCCTTCCAGTCAGATAGCAAACGCTCTCTTCAGCCAGCCTCTCAGCCCAGAGGCCGACCCAGGCTCGGTGACGTCGTACGGGGTGGAGGACACAGACGTGAATGACTCCTACTTCCAGAACCAGCACTACCCCATGGATGTGGGGCGCGAACGAGCGCTGACCATCTCCTCTCCATTCCGCCACTCTCCCTTCTCCTACAAGCCCAAATCCTTGGACCAGAACCAGAACGCCTCGCGGCCCAGACCTCTCTCCCTCCTCCAGCACTCCCAGTCCAACTCGCTCCCTCCCAAGTTCCCCTCCCTGTCCCTGTCCCCGACGCCGCCCTCGTCCCCTTCCTGCCTCTCTCCTCACTCCTCCTCCTACCTCGCCCCTCGTCCCAACACGCCAGGCTCCACCTCCCCCTCCCCCTCGTACCGTATCCCCTCATCCTCCCCCTTCAACTTTGACATTGCCGAGCCAGCGGGTCCCATGAAGAGCCGTCCGCTTCCTTTCAACCCCCCGGGGGATGACCTGCTGCCCCCGCTGGACCAGCCCCTCCCGACCAGGGACTGGGTGACCATCGAGGGGGACTTCGTCCTCGTGCTGGCCCTCTACCAGTCCCACCTGGGGGCTGACCTTCACGCAGCACCCCAGGCCAAGTTTGACGACGGGCTGATCCACTTGACCTTTGTGCGAGCGGGCATCTCCAGAGCCACCCTGCTGCGGCTGTTCTTTGCCATGGAGAGAGGGACCCACCACACCCTCAGCTCGCCGTACGTGAGCCACGTGTCCTGCAGGGCCTTCAGATTGCAGCCTCTGTCCACGCGGGGCACGCTGACTGTGGATGGAGAGCTGGTGCCCTACGGGCCGCTTCAGGCACAGGTCAGGAATACAAGAGATGGTGCTCTAACATTGCTGTTCCCGTCATGTGGGATTAGAACATTAGATTGGTGTTGCTGTGGTTACCGGTTGCTATTATACAAGCCAATAAGATGATAAATGGCAAGTGACTTTGGGGGCATAAAAAGATGCCTCATTGGTTCGATAGATCTTTCTTATTTAAAAAGTTCTTATTTAATCTGCAGCTGTGGGGCCAGTGGGTATTAATTGTGTGTTTATGCTCTAAATTTACAGATTCATTCTTCTATGGCTCGTCTTATTGTTGGCGACACTGGAGTGAAGATTACAAGATTCTGAACAGAGACTGGTTGGTCTGCTGAATCGACTAAAACAAGGCTCTCCTGAAATATGTAATCTGTGTTGCTGTCTACACTAATAGTAAGAAAAAAAAACCAGAGACTTTCTATAGCATGGATTACCGCAACTGCTTTTCTGGTGTTTAGTCAAAGGGATGACCTACCGAGCCAAGCTGCACGTACAGCATGACTGTATGGATTAATAGATAGACATGTATAAAATGGATGATAAACATGCCTCATTGCACAGGGATAGGCTTTGGTTAGCCGGAGATATGTAAAGCGGCATAGCCAGACAAGAGGAAAGGACAAGTGAATGTTTAGGGAGCTGTAAATGCATGTGTTGGATACAGTCCATTACTGTACATGCATGCAGGGAAGCACTACCTGATTTTTGCCTTACTTTGAGAAAGGGAGGAGGGAACTTTAAATCAAGTCAGAGAAAGTTGTTTTTGTACAGAACATCTTCTAGAAGACTTTGCTGTGATCTTACAGTAAGTAAAATCTGCCCTTCCCAGTATTTATATCCAGAATTCTCCGTCCCTGAGACAAATGTTTTATCCACCACTAGACTTTAAATCTCTGTAACTTTGCCATGTTTTACATGCAGAAGAAATCACAATGGGGAAATTCTAATCTAGCCTCCATCCATGTATCAGTGTCCGTCCACTACATTATTATTATTGTATAAATAAGTACTCGGAAACACCAGTACACGCACTCTACAATTATGTTTCAGAACACTATTATATTACCTCCATAATTATGCATCAGTGGAACCTTTCGTAAGCCCTGACCAGGGCCCAGCTGTTGACCACAGTTAATTGATGTTTCTGCATATTGTGATTATGAAATTGGCTGAAGAAACCATTTGTTTATAAAACAGTAAAGGATCAGCTTTTAATGTTTGGAATTGATCAATCTTTGTGGATAAATATATCCAGCATTTTACACACCGCTTTTGTAAATGTAGTTATAGTAAAATATAAAATCATAATACTAAAATTGAATTTCACATTATACACAGTGAAAACCCCAATGTTTAATGGATCAATTTAATTGATCTGTAATGGAATTGCGCTTGTGGTTGAAACAATATAACAAAAACATTATGCCCTTCTTGCAACTTAGTTGCATAAACCCCTCTACCCCTTTCCCCTACCCCAGAACTCCTACAGTAGGTTTATACTTTCCATTATATGCTCTTTACATTGTTGTTACAATGTGTGGTTCTAGTGGCACTATTGAAGAGTGTAGGCTACCTTTTAATATTTTGATAGGTTGTGGATGATATGCTGATATTCCGAAAAAAAATCCAGACTCATTTTCTGTGTTTTGAAAAATATAAATAAATAAAATCATAGAATAAATAATTTACTTATAGTGGAGCAATTTCATTGCATTTAATGAACTACAATGTGAGAGTTTGATTTCCCTAATGGCAAATTGCATATATTTTAATGCTGAATGAAGCCACACTTTTACAAATTGTCAGCATGTGTCAACAACACATCTTGAAAAGCACCAACAATTAATAGGGTATATTATGTAATCTTTGCCTAGATACAAATTGACTATTAACTGTCCTGTCACATGCCTGTTGTTTTTGGGTGATGTTAAGGTGATATTCAAAGAATTACACTGTGCTACTACAAGATGGAAGGATTTTTATTTTTTATTTTCATTTTCATTTTAAGATCTAGTCTGGTATCTTTACCAAATAACAGAAACTTTGTTTTTAATAATTTATTGCCTAACTGTTAACTCTCAATTTTAAGAGACTTATTACATCCTGCTGAACATTTTGCTCTTAATGGCCACTGTTTAGTTTGGACTATATTTTAGATAATTTTGAGGTGTTTCCCTTTATGATAATGCCAGTAAGATGTCATGTCTATAGTTAACTGCTTGTAATGAAAATGTAATTAGTGCTAAAGTTATGAATTATATCATCAATAATGTACAGCTCATAGTTATACATGTTTTGAATAAATTTAACTTTAAATGAACCATGTATGATTTTGTTAGATGTCACACTAACCAAGCACCAGCATCACAGACCATGACCCTGCCCCTTATCACCCACCCACATGGGCACATACACATTCACAAAGATGACAGGCGCCCACCAGCTATGAAGACAACTACAGAGGTGCTTGGTTTACAATGCAAACACGCAGAGGGTGTGAGATGTCATTTTCTGCTCAAGATGCAACTCTACTATAATCTTAACATAGACAATGTGGTGTTTGCTGCTATATTTTTTTTTTGTTTACATATGATGTATTGGACCTTTTTAAATGTTTTGAGTTACCATGAGTCATGACCTATGGTTACTACTGTACCGTATGTCAAATGACGAAGAATAAAAGCAGTCTTAAGACCAACATTTTTGTTATCCCAGTTTAATTTTTTATTTCCTGAAAGGTTCTCCTCATTAAATGTAGGATAACCCTTGAAAGGTCAAAATAAAATGTGGGACCCAACCAACAGGAAAACACATAAGCTATAAATGACTATATCGTCCTTATTTGCTATGCCTCTTACTGGATCCTGGGCTGTTTATGAAAATAAGCATACATTTTGCTCACATTACTGTAACAGTCCCGGTTCGTGGTTTGTGCTTATGTTCAGGCAGGTTTTCCTAAGTCTGTGAAATGAAGTATTCAAATCCTAGATAAAAATACATCTGTGGTCGTATTGGCTTCACATACAATTCAGTAGTAATTAAGTGAAATGTATGCATTGCTATAGTCAGCTTGCGTAGATTGATTTAACACAGACTTTCTTGTGTAGACCAAAGTAAGGCTTTGGGAGCTGGCATTGTACAGTACACTTACCGAAGAAGCTTCACCCTGGTTTTCCACCCTCACTTCCGGTATTCCGGTACCCTTTGTTTCTGGCCCAGGGTGTTGATGCACAGGGCTGTAGTCGATCGATTTCCATATTATTCTGAGGATATATTTACATATATATCCCAAATTTCTGCTATTGAATGACAGTCGACTCTGAAATATTTATGCCTAAAAGCAAAGCGCCAAAAATGGATGACCTGGACTACAGTAAGTAGCCTTATCAGTTATTTGTATATGTGCTAGCTAGCTAACACCAGCCAGCTACAGTATTTCGCCAATGTGTTTTATTTCCTTTACATACGGAATGCATGCAGTAGTCCATTAAATACATTTTATTAAACTACTTTTCTTAGTGTGGCCTCTTTTGCAAAGGCATGTAAGATGTGAGCCGTGTGTCCTGATGGTTCGTGTACAGCGCTCATTCAATGTTCCTTTCTTAAACGGATGTATTTATGATAGCGAGGATAATTTAAAAGAAATGGGACAGTTTTCTCTCAAACATTTTACAGAAATTCACAATTGCTCATGTATTTTAACTAGTCAGTTAAACACAGGAACCACGTTAACATCATGGTAATCGCAGGTAATTTATACATATCCTTATTGTCAAGGTGTGAACCGGAAGTTATAGTAGGCCTATATATTTTTGTTTTATATCCAGCTAGGCCTTTATACCTAGTTAGAGATTACCCGCAGTGTGCTTCGACACGCAACTACTGCTTTGTTAGCGGATTGAAGTTTACCCGGCACATGAGTAGCCAATTATCATAGTTTAGTCAATTAGCTGATTAGACTTTTTGTCCCCGTGGCTCAACGACTCATGTTTTAATCACATTGAGTTCAATCGAATTTAGTTGTATCGTGTCGCAAGGGATAATACTTGAAATGCAACATATTGCATGTGCCTGGAGTGCCGGTGAGATTGTTTATTTGTAACACAACTACAAATTCAACGCCTGTACATGACGTACTGTGTGCAATTCACAAAATCACTGCAATTTACAGTAGGCAATCTTTTGTTTTTCCCTCATACAGTTTGTTGCCAGATGTATCTACTTTATTTGCTTTTTTAGTGTCATAATGGGGCTCATGCACATTTCAATCAGTTCACCTTGAGGCACTTTCAGCATGCTGTATTTACAACATCTAACTTGATGTCAGAGAATTTTACAACTAGAGCAGATAAAAAAAATAATGAACTTGCATCCATATGTGTGTGTGCATGCTATGAACCATTTGGTGAGATGAGGCCCATATGTACGTTTGAGTGTGGTGAGATGAGGGCTTGAGCCAGGCTATGGCGTCAATACATTAGAACTGAGTGAGGACAGGGTGAGCTGTGAGGCAAGGCAAGGCAACTTTGTGTTAGTCCAGCCCTGTGAGTGGGGTGAATGTGGCCGGCAGGCTTGAGTATACTATTGGGTACAAATTAATATTAGCATAAGATTGAACAACTTCACTTTCACTCAATCTCCCGTTATTCATTTGTAACTTGTTATTTCTAAAAGCAGTTTATTAAAATGTGTTTTGTTTTTTTTCTTCTTCTTTTAAATCATCTTGGGTAGTGTCATGGTTTGTAGCATGTGATGTCCCAGCAGCAACAGTGGTATTCTTTTGTTCTTCCTGTACAGTCCCAGTAGACCTGAGCCCAGAAGAGCGCTCTGAACTGGAGGACATCCGCAGAAGGAAGGGCGCCCTACTGCAGGAGATCCAGAGGCTCCGAGAGGAATTGCGAGAAGCCATTTTGGAAGTGGAGGGATTGGAGACCAGCACAGAGGGCAGGTAAGACGAAAATGTGTAACGAAGTAAATTAATCAGCCAGTGTCCCACAACTGAGCCCACTGCTGCAAGGTATATCTAAAAACAAATCAGATATGCTCACATTCTATTCCGAAAGATAGGGTTATATTTAACAGCATTCTATTCTTACACAATATTACTTTCAGAATCTTTTTCTAAATTGTTAAATTAGTTGAATTAAGCACAATTAAACTTTTACATTTAATTAAATGGGTTGGCATTTGGCACACTATTTCACATATTTTCTTCTACAGCAAAACATTACAAAAGAATCGGCATGTTGCAATGGGACGGAAGAAATTCAACATGGACCCCAAAAAGGTAACGTGTTTTGACAGCTGTGTGGTGGTATTATTATTATTAGTATTAGTATTAGTATTATTATTATTATTATTACTACTGTAGTAACTGTTTTCGTGACCCCTTTTATAGGGTATAGTATTTCTAGTGGAGAATGAGTTGCTCCGGCACACCCCAGAGGACATTGCGCAGTTCCTGTACAAAGGAGAGGGACTCAATAAGACAGCTATTGGAGATTACCTTGGAGAGAGGTGCAGTGTCCCCCCTTTGTCTCTCTTGCTGTTTGTCTGTCTCTCTCTTTTGCTGTCTCTCATTCTTCAATGTAATCCTGCAGGGATGACTTCAACATCAAGGTGCTGCAGGCCTTCGTTGACCTGCACGAGTTCACAGACCTCAACCTCGTCCAGGCCCTCAGGTAGAAGAAGTCGTCCATTCTGATTTTTA
>JAODUG010000008.1:2541978-2554438 GCA_027564795.1 Aphredoderus sayanus
TTTGTTGATATGAGCCAATCCTTGCTCTGTATCTCGTCGTGATAACACTGTGTACAGAGAATGCTGTGTGGTGACTCTATTGCCATCAGATCCAGACTGAAATGCATTTGACCCTAGAGTGCTCGCCTTGATCATCTTGATCCTCCCTTCTACGGAGGCATAGTTGTCCCATGTTTATTCAGTGTCCTGACACTTGCGCCTCGCTTTGGAAATGTCCATTGTTCTTATCTGAAATGGCGTAACAGGTCTGGCACATGAATCTAGAAGAAATATTTGGGTTGCCTTAATGCCGAGGGTGATAAAGTAAGGGTTGGCAGTGGACAAAGGGATGTGATCCGTGTGAAGCAGAAGTCACATTCAGCAACAACGTAACTGACTACTAGGCTTGGCATGGATATATAGGCCTCCTATAGTCACAGTTGTCCATTCGCCCCTGAGAGCCCTCAGGCAGTGTTTGTTAAGCTTGCCCTGAATCTCACACCTCTCCAATGTGCATATATGCATATGTGCACATGTAATTAGCTTTGAACATGTAGTGCTCTAATATCACAAATGTTATGTAGAGAAGTAGCCTATTGACTTCTGAATGTATTAGCTTCCTAGTGCCATACAGTAAAAGAAGTTGGCTAGCTGAAATAAAAGTTTTATATGACACTACAGTCAATAAGAGGTTCTTCGTTGCTATGTACAATGAAGTATTGTGATTTCATATGTGCAATCTTGTGCGTTTTTGCCTTTTGTTTTCTTAAACATTTGCAGAGGTCTTCTGAAAAGTGTAAGGATCTGAATGACAAGAGCAGAGGAGAGAACAACATATACACACCTTGAGAAACCACATAAGATATAGGAACCATGTCTCGCACCGAAGAGGTCAATAAGATGACAGAAAATGTCTACAAGGTAAAACATGCTGCCGCTGTCTGACTTGTCTGTCAAAACAAATAACCTGTGTTCAGAAGTGGTCAAGCAGGTGCCCTAATTTGTGCCACAATAATCTTGGCAGGGATTTGAGTGGAATAGTTGGCAGTGCTGTTGCGCTAAAACTGTTTCTCGTGTGTGCCTGCGTGTGTGTGTGTGTGTGTGTGTGTGTGTGTGTGTGTGTGTGTGAATGTTAACAATACACAGGGGATTCTGGACCAATTCAATCCCAGCCTAAAGAACTTTGTGGCCATGGGAAAGAACTATGAGAAAGCCTTAACAGGTAATTTGTGCATTTTGGATGTTTGAATAATGCCATGTACGGTACTTGTAGTGTGAAATGCCTCGTCCGATAAATACAGTGAAATACAACTAATAGTAGCAGGTCAAAGAGCCCTTAGTCACAAGAACCTCACCTACAACCGCAACGTTTCTGGCTTTACATATAGTTTACGTAGGACTATTGCCAAACAATTTGTTTTGCTAAAATGAGTTTCCTTCCTCAGGAGTGACAGTGGCTGCCAAGGGATACTTTGATGCTCTTGTGAAACTGGGAGAGTTGGCAAGTGATAGCCAGGGCTCCAAAGAACTGGGTGAGTGGGTGGATGACAGTGAGGGATGGTGTTATGAAGAAAAACAGATCAATTGCTGGAGAGACCTGAAAGTTCCGGAAACTAAATGTGACCGAGAAAGATGAGCTGCAATTGTGTGTGTGTGTGTGTGTGTGTGTGTGTGTGTGTGTGTGTGTGTGTGTGTGTGTGTAAGAGACAGATAGAGGTGAGAGGAAAATAAAATAGTGGGGGCAGGGGGCAAAGCAAAGAGAATAAGGAAATAGAGAGAAAGTTACAAAAAGAGATGTGGAAGGACTGGGGAGAGAACATAGAGAGAGGGAGAAAGTAGATTCATTGTTAGGAGATTAACAACACCACATGATCTCATTGTAATGCTGAAAACAGCGGGGGAGGTGGGCAGGAGTGAGGGCGGGAGAGATGCCAGACACCACAAACTACTGTGCTGCATGAAAGAGGCAGAGACAACAGGCTCACAACCGACAGCCTTGCCAGGCAAGGAGAGCTGTGATCGATACCGATAGAGATAAGAACATAAGGCAACATCAGAATTAGCTGATTATTAATCAACAGACACATAGTTTTAAAAGTCAGTGGTCAGTAGCAGTAGTTGAAGGCACCAGAAAGGGCAGGAATTCGAAATCTGTCTCTCTTAAAAGAAATCGTTTAAAACAAGCCAGATGTGGTGTGACTGAGATCATACCATTGTAGGTAATTATCTCCGACATATTGTCCCACTCCCAGTCAGATAGCCAGCCATGTAAGGGCTGTCTAAAATTAAACAGAATTGAATATTTGCACTGTTTTCATTGGTGTGTTGTCAGTAGAACATCCAGTATCGATGAGCAGAAATAGTAGGCCTAAGGCAGGTGTAAACAATACTATTTTGTGTCCACATCTTGTGCTACCAATGACCAGCTTTCCCTAATGTACTCCTTAAGGAGACACACTGTTTCAGATGGCTGAGGTCCATAGACAGATCCAGGTCCAACTGGAAGATGTGGTAAGTGATTGCATTGCTGTTTTTGGATATTTGACATTTTAAGTGGATTCTGCTTGTATTCCATTGTGTTGTGTGTAAATAATATGGATTCAAATCATCAACAGTTAAAGCTTTTTCACTCGGAGCTGCTCGCCCAGTTGGAGCAGAAGCTGGAATTGGATATCAAATACCTCACAGTAAGTCAGTCTACCTGTTGCGTGGACTCAACGGCCACACACTGAGCCAAACTGTAGCTAACGCTTTTTCTCTCTCTCTCTATTTTTCTTTCAACCTGGTCTCTCAGGCCACATTAAAGAAGTACCAGAGTGAGCGGAAATCTAAATCTGAGTCCATTGAGCGCTGCCAGTCTCAGTTGAAGAAACTTCGCAGGAAGAGCCAGGGCAGTCGTCATCCCAACAAGTATGGAGACAGGGAGATGCAGGTAACTGACAACAAGTCATTCTAAAGTCTTAATCTTAAATATATCCTTAGTTTTTAAAATATGATTATATTATTGTGTCTATTATTGTGTTGTGTTGTGTTTATTGTGATTTATTGTGCACAACCACTAATGTGCACAACCACTAACTGTCAGCCCAAGTGACCCATTGCATTTGAATTCTCACATTAGGACCAAACCTTACTCAGCATTATCGGGATTTAAAAGAAAATGTGTGTGGGAACTGTGTGGGAAAATTTGGCCAGTGTAAATAAGATTATTCTGCTTGAGGTGATTATTTATACAAGCAACCTCATGCAAGAACTGTTTTGAGAAGGGAAGGTCATTAAGGGAAAGTGTGGGATTAGTGGTTTAAAATGAGAAAATGTAAAATCAAAGGGCAGTGTGTAGATTAAGGGTAGGGGGTGGGTTTGAGGAAGTGAGCCACAATATTTTCTAATTGAGGCTTTGTTATCATTTCTCCACAGACAGGATGTGATGTCACATTTTCTCCATACTTGGCTCTTACAATGTATTTGAAAGGTCATGCAAATCTGTGTGTTTGTACAGTGCACACACTAGAAGGCAGTGTGTTTGTTCATAGTAAACTTGTCTAAATGTTCTTTCAGTTTGTGGAGTTGATGAGTCGTCGCCAGGTTGAACTGGACACGCTTGTCGCCGTGGGTTACAGGTCTGCGCTAACCGAGGAGAGGAGGAGATATTGTTTCCTAGTGGACAGGCAGTGTTCAGTCACCAAGCTGCTTGTAAATTACCACTGCAAGGTGATAATAACAAAACAATGTATATGTTAACACAACAATAAACAAACACACTCAATAAACCACATGTGTGCACCATAACAAAATCTATTCTGATGACTCAATATTTTATTTCCTTTGGCTGTTTTTGAAATACTCAGGTGCGAGAGCTTCTTTCCCAGAAACTGTCGTCTTGGCAACAGTCTTGTTCCCAGCCAACCAAGCTCCCAGAACGTGCTCTGAACCTCCTGCGCCACACGGCCCCTCAAGGCCCTGGGCCAGCGGGGTCAGCGGGGGTCGCTGAGGTGCTCCGCCACAGCAGGCTGGGCTCCTCTCAGCCAGACCAGGTGGGAGACCAGTCTAAGCTAACGCGTCCGCCATGAACGTTTGCATCAGTTCGCCAAATTCTGGCCGATTAAAGGTCGTGTAAATCTGTTAAATAAGTAGGCGACGGTTACTGCTTTAAATAAATGGACATACTGAAATTGGTAAACTATACCGTCGTGCCGGAAATACTTACACAGACTTGTGAGTGACAATGCTAATAGCCAATGAAAACATACTATCTCACTTCCTGATAGTGTAGACATGCTTACGAGGGTATGTATGTATCACACCTTCAGCACAAGAAAATATGAAACTGTGTATATGTGAATTGTATTTCCCACGTTTGATCTGTTTTAAGAATGTGTTTTAAGGATGTGAAAGCAGTATATTTTCCATTTTATTATTTACCAAACGGATCACTCACACCGGCTGTCCCTCTCACAGCGGCTGTCTGTTCAAGAGGTCCCTCCTCTGTTGAACGGCGACTCCTCCAGCCGCTCCCAACAGCAGCGTCCACACGCTTCCTCCTCCTCCTCCTCCTCCCAGAATGACACCTCCTCCCCAGCCCAGGGCTCCCCTCCCACCTTTCGCTCCCCGTGTGCGGCAGGTGGGGGCGGCAGTGGCGCGGGCAGCGAGTCCCCGCAACACTCCAGCACCCCTCTTGGCGCCTCAGCCAGCCCCTCCAGCACCTCCACCCCGACCACCTGCAGCAGCTACACCCAGCAGAGCCCCCTTCTCCTGGCCACCAGCACCTCCAACCTGTCCCCCAGCCTCATCCCCTCCACCGTGCTGTCGCTCAGCCAGGCCTCCCCGCCGCAGGGCTCTGTGCAGGGCATGACCCTGCCCATCTCCCACAGCGCCCCCCACAGTCCCCCTCTGCCCCATAGCGCCCCTCTGTCACGGGCCATGACCCCCGTGCAGCTCCTGCACCAGCAGGTGGGCCCGGGGGGCAGCGCGGTGGCCTCGTCCGTGTGCCACAACCCCCTGCTGACGAAGGCTGCGGAGATGTACGCCACCGCAACGCTGCCGCTGCCCAGGAGGCCCGGTGGTGAACTAAGGATGGGAGGCTTCCAGGGTACGAGTCATGCTGTCACGGATTCATGCTTTCCATGGACACTCCTACCCAACAGACTCATATTTACTGTATTCTCTCTGTCTTTCTCCCTCCGCCCCATCTCTCTCTTCTCCCCCTCTTTCTCTGTTTCCCTCCCTCTCTCTCCTTCTCTCCCCCTATCGCTCTCTCTCTCCCTTACTCTCTCTCACTCTGTGTCTCTCTGTCTCTCTCTCTCTCTATCTCTCTCTCCTCTATCCAGGATCCAGTCTCCCCAGAATGCTGACACTATCTGGGCCTTTGCGGGTGGAAGCCATGTTTGCCCACAACCCGGGTGGATCGGAGGGCCACGTAGGCGGTGCCTGCTTGCTTCACTTCCAGCCAGGAGACTTCATTACCCTGCTCATATCTGAGCCTAGAGATGGGTGGCACTATGGCCAGAACGAACGGACTGGGCGGTGCGTTTGACAAGTTCACACCTGAAGGTCTCCTACTTGTATGTCTCCACTACTGGTAACACTGGTGTAATCTTCTCCCTGCTAGGAAAGGATGGTTCCCTTTTTCCTATACCCAGTCTCGTCCTAGTAACACAGACAACCTTGAGAGCAGGTCAGTTGGAGAATAAACAAAAACTAGAGAAATTGATGATTGATGACCTGCATTTCATTAAATTAAATGTTGTCTAATTGTCATTAGGTGGTACACTTCTCTTTTCCATCTTTGTTATTCATATGTCAAAATACAATTCTGAATACACAGTTGTGTTTTACCTGCAAGCAAATATTGTTGATTCATTTACTGTATACTAAAAAGGTTCTTATTTGGTCTTACACATGTTCTAATAGCTTTTTCTCATACATTTTCTTTCTTTCTATTTCACTTCATGACAGTGCTCCATATAGCTCGCTCTTGCCTCTGTCTAAGGCCAATAGCACCAGTACTGGCCAGCTAGACAAGCTGGTGTCTCCAGGTGTACCAGGACTAATGCCTGAATCAGAGAAAGAACACACTCTTCCCACCCAGAGAGTCAGCACGTTCCGTCCTCGCCCGTACAGCATGGCCGACAGCCACCAGGTTAGCCTGAGGCCTGTTGGGAAAGGTCAAGGGTTAGAGTGGGCGGGGCCTCCGAGCCGACCCTCTCTGTCAATGCTAATGCAAGAGGTATAAATGTACTATAATAACAGAAGTTAACAACATGATAGTATAAATGTTTCTAATAGTCTTGTCTCTTTTACATCGTAGCTCTCTGCTGACTTCACTTCGCCACCACACTCCCCAACCAGGTAAACAAATTTAGAACTAATATGCATTTACCATTTATATTTTTAAAACAGCAGACCCAACACTAACTGATAGTATTATATCAGTTACTAGTCCTAGAGGTCTATTATGCCAAGTGGTTGCAGACACATGTCTTAGGTTCATGAAGTAATGATATATGTTGTGATGAAATTAAATCTACTAATTTATCTAATTTACTCCCATTTGTTAGGACTAATCCATTTTCACACATACGACTCAGAAAAACGATTACCAATGATCGTTCAGCCCCAATCATTGAATAAGGAGCAAGGAGCTAATGGTTACATAAAAAAGATGGTCAGTGCTGCTGGTTGATTTTAATAATCAGTGTATGCTTATTATTTTTGATAGTTTTCATTCATATTTGATTTGTCTTTATATCGGTTCATAAAGTTATGATAAAGACAAAATATTGTCCATGAATTTGGGAAAGTACTGAAAAGAAACACTAAGGTCAATGTGATGGCATATCTGGCTTTCAGTATTGATTGGCTTGATTTTCTTTTCTATCATTTTAATTTAGCCTTATATAAAACATTAAGAAAATAATATGAGGAAACTTGAGTCCACTATAAATTATACAAGGTGAAAAAATATTTTCTTCCTGTCCTTAGTCATATGCAGGTGAGGGTGGTGGTAAAGAGTAGTAGTGGCCCATTGGAAATAATGCCATATGCAGCCATCCTAATTTTTATATATGCATACTTAGAAGCATAGTAAGATAATCCCATTTAGGGACTGGCTTCTATAGCAGCAGTGTATTTTTTTACCCAGTTTCACCAGGAAGAGTGATGCGTAACGTAAAGAATGTCTCTCTTTTTCCCTATTTCATTTAAGAGATTGGTGCCTTGGTAGTAGACTATCCCTTTAATAATTAATGTATTTCATTCTGCTATAGATCTTTGGGTCGCCTTTACCACAAGTATGAAATTACATGTGGCATACTGTAGTTAGCAAAAATTCCTAAAACCTTTTCCAGTTAAAAACAACTTTTAGGAACAATTTAGGAAATATTTTGTGAGCATACAGTATGGTGTATTATTAAGTTCGCTGTGTAATTTGGTGTGAAATACAGGGTGTTTCAAAAGGATGAACCATATTTGAAATCGCAACTGTATATCTTTGCAACCACAAACTGTCCATGAATAAAACCTTTACAGCTTGAAGGAGAAGGGTATAGTGTTGCCTTCATAACACTTTGTGAATCCTTAAACCATTTGTAACTTGTTGTGTAATTGTATCATGTTGCCATCGTGAAATATACTGCTTTGAAACTGGGTCCATCATTTTGAAACACTATGTTGGTCTCAAAATACAATGTAAAAACAATCTCAGTGATATCATTATTGACATTTCTAATTATTGTGTTCTAATAATGGTGAGATGTTGAGGCTTGGAGATTGTTTTTCCCCCCATGGACTTCAAAGGGTGGAAGCCATTTACTTTGGAATGGAGCAATTGCAAAACCTATAACAGAGGCAAGCACTCAGGTGGCACTATATAGTTAAGAGTTCTGATTTTGGATGGAGGGTTTTCTTTTAAAGAGGAGTGTCTTTTAAAAATGAGTATGTGTTTGAAAGTTAACAGTATTAAGAGTGAAGAAGCTAAATAAAAAGTTCTCCTCTTTATTCATTTTTAGTTCCAATTATATAAAATGCTTGACATAGTTGATTGTGGTCACTATTACCAACCAGACTGTATAGAATAATTTGAAAGCAAAAACTGATAACAGACTTGGGTGTTAATAGAGAAATGTTATTTTGAAAGTGATGAGGATGGTTTTGGTGAAGTTGATCAGTGTTTGAGCAAGTGTTAATGGTAATTATTTTCTGCCCTGTACCTCTATAATGAAATATTGCAATGCAAAATGCATTTGAAGTTATTTTTGTTTGTGTGAGTTATACTGTATTTCTTGTATTACTATGCCATATGTATATTACCACCAATGCTGTAATGACTGGGTTGCTATATCTTGTAGCACATTGTCGAATAAGAGATACCCATTAATAAGGATTTACTGTAGTTTCTAACTGCATATACATTTTGTGTAGTATGTCAATGTTAATATATATTTAATCATTTATATAGCTGATGCTTGTAAGAATTGTTGATGCCCTTATTATATGGGCTTTAGCAGAATGATTTATCCTAAAGATATTTTGTCAGAGGTTTTCCTGCAGACACGATCACTGTAATTTAGGCAACATTTTTCAAATGAATTCCCCTTTTGCCATTTTTCAGATTATTCTACCCAACTGAAAATGTATTTCAAGAATGCACAATTTCTTTGATTCTGTAAAATATTCAAGATCTGCATTATTGAGTCATGAAACAAATGTAGAAGACATTTTCAAGAATGCTTATTTACATTAATTGACTGAAAAATAAATCTGAAATGGTGATGAGATAAAACAACTGCTCTCTCTCTGTAATAAGACAGAAAAAACATTTCTTGCCGTTAAAAAGAAATTAAGCATCAACATTGATATTCTATCAAATGTATTTTGTGGGATAGTCTTTGTGGGACAACACTTGTGTGTTAGAGTAATTTGTTAGAGTAATTTGATCAGAAGTTCTTAATTAAAGAATATATTAACATCTCACTGAAAGTATTTCTGCTGTACTCTTATGCTCTTTACAATAAATAATTGTCCAGTTTTATTCAATGGTCAGTTTGTTCATAACTCAGCAGTCATTTGAGTTGACTGGATATAGTGAAACATGTTTTTTTGTTTTCCATTTGACACATTTTTCAATACACTGAAAACCCTATATTATTCAAAAACTAAATTCACTTTGCAAAGGGGCATTATATTTTTATTGTGAAACACTGAGCAGTGGAGCAGTACTATACAGACAGGAACACATGATAAAACACACATTTGATTATGAGAATGTATTTAGAGGTTTTTGAGCCACTCCAGGTTAGGTCCCTTTGCTTCACATGGATGTGCAGGGACTTCAGGCATGTTTCCATCATCTCGTACTGGTACTGTGGTAGGGATATAAAGTGGAAGATATTTTAATGTTGGAGAAGATTATCTTGATAACTCAAGTACACCAAACCATGCTGGTATATGGTTAAATGTTTTACCTGGATAGGTGTATGGAGTAGCTTGATTTATCATTGCAGTGTACTTTGTCATAGGGCTAATAAATGGTAAAACAAGACCTGAGGAAATACATCAGTTAAGATTTCACATGCAATTGACACATTCAGTCTAAACAACTAAAATGCAGTTAATTACAATAAAGTATTATGTTGTTAGAAATAATTTGCACTCCTATACTGGATCATAATAAACGGTAAGGTGTTGACAAGTAGCTGAGGTTTGAGCTGACAACAAACTGTAAACTGACCTGAAAGCCCTATAGCACAGGAGACAAATATCACTGGCTCCTTATTCCAAGCATTCTTTAGAAAGGCTCCAACTCCTACACAAAAGAGAAAGGTAAGCGCTTTTGTTCTCCTAGTTACTCTAGTCTAGCTTTCTAACGTTGGCATTAGCAAAACATCCAAGGTCATTTTTTTGTGTCATTTGAAATTAAAATGTAGACTTAAAAACAAAAGTAATACTGCAATGTAGGTGATCTCATATGTGGTTCTAAAATACAGCTACATATTAAAACGTGTTACAAAACATTTGCTAAATGATCCTATGTAGTAGGCTACGAAATAACAAAATCCCCACGAACCCGCCATGTTGGTTGTTACTGTACTTTCTCTCTCGCAAGGTATTAGGGGAAATAAAGGATGTGTCTGACGTATATTTCATGCGACCGTCGCATAAAAACATACGAGTCATTCTGCTTGAACCCATCTGATACACAAAACAGGCTGTTTTAGGAAAACAAATGACTTTTAATTATTTATCCCTGAATTTATTGAAAGACGTGAAACCCCAACTATAACTGGTGAGCTAATGTGCTGATGATTACTGTACAGTACAGTACCGTACGTTATGTCAGTTGGGCCATCGATGGTTCCTCTGGGTCGATTGCGAATAGTTAACGTACGTTACAGTAGTCTTTCTTTTATGGCGATATTGCCGTTACAAATATGATTGAAATATTTAGAGATTAAGGAAATTAGATAATTTACTATCTGACATCTACATAGTGAGTGCTTGTTTTGTAATGTATACTATATACCATATAACCATACATATTATCAATGGGGGTGGTGTTTTTATAATCACAGATGATGGAGGATTTTTCTGTTTCACACCTGCCGCCTCTTTTTGGTGGGCACATCCTGGAAGCAGAGTTGGAACCCGGTGGTGTTGAACTGGGCCCTGGGGAGGTAACATTTTTGTATTCATTCTCATATTTATATATGCTGGTTAAGGTGGAGTCAGCGATTCAGAACTAATACATGCTTTGTCAAAATCAGCGAATATCTCCTCACGGGTCGAAAGCTGCCTGTAATGTGTGGGCGCTGGAAAAGTATCTGGTATTTCTACACAGCCATGGCTCTGTAAATGGTACACTAACAAAGTGATGCAGACCTCACCAGACAATCCCAGCCTTGCAATGCCTGTCCAATGTGGTGGTGGTAAGGTTTTAATCAAAACCTTGTTTTGATTAAATTTAATGTAATGTGTTCCACACCTTACTAGGTGGAGCTTGGCCCAGGAAATGAGCTCTTGGAAGATGCATTACAAGAGGATGAAGAGAGAAGAGCACTGGATAAAAGGAAATATATGGCTTTAAACAAAAGATGTAAAGAAATTGAACTGGTACTGTATGTGTTTGTGCAGCATACACACTTTCTGTTTTTATTGTATGTCTTAATTTTGCAAACTCCTGTACACAATTATAATTGTAATCAACCTGCAATTAATTGCATGTACTCTGTTCAGGTGAATCAAAAGATCCTTGGTCGCCTTCACCAGGTGCAGAGGTTAACACGAAGAATGAGGAAGGAGAGACGGTACATAATTCAGTTTTTATGACAAACCTATTGGAAAGGTTACTTTTCACTTCATTTTATCAGGGCTTTTGGTGATACATTAGGGTACTGTGAGTGTCTTTCGACCCACAAAAGTTTAAATCAGACAATTAAGTCAGTTTCTATGGGGTAGCCTGTGACTGTATACAGGTTTTTCAACAAGCCGTTTTGATTTTTCATTTGAATAATACTGCCCCCTCCATCTAACTTGAGAACTAGTTTTGCAAACATCCACCATTGTTTTTTGGAAGAGACTATTGGCAATGTAGCTTCAAGAGACCATAGAAAGTCAATGAAATTCAGTGACTTATAGAAACGACAGGCGAAATTACAGTACATTTACACTGCCAGCTACAAAGTAACAGCCGTCATTCATTTCAATAAGCACCGGGCATTAGACCAGGAATGGAGCTGCGATTTCTAATCAGCTATTAGCTTATAACTTTCATTCATGAAATAATACCGTGCTGGTGGATATATTTGGCTGTGGTTATAATGTCACACCCCTGTTCCACCATTCTGGCGTACAGTCGTCCCTGTTACACATCGTTCAGGCCCGTGCCGTGTGTGGCTATTGCCCACAGCTGCTGCCCTGCTGCCAGTGTTGACGCAAGCAATAATTCCCCCCCCAAATTCCGCCTCCCATACATATTCCATAAATTGGAAAGGTGGAAAGAGTGCAGTATTACACATTGAAGTGCGATGTAAAAGGACCATATGGTTCAAACCAATTGTTGCACCGCTGTGTCACAGGCGGTGTTGTCCACCGACAGCTCTACTGTTGCCTGGCCTGTCATATCCACACACTACATGGATGAGGGGGTGGGGTGAGCAATGGTGAATTTGCACTTAAAGCAACGGTCACTGAAACTAAGCAAATTTGAAAAGCCTGTGTAGACGGGCAGAATAGTGAGCTCTTATAGTGAGTAATTAATATGTTAAGATACTGCATTAAGACTTCATGGATCTGTGTCGACTGTGGAAAACTGGTATAATTTTCCCCCTCTAATGCCTTAAGGTTCCTCATGAAGACTCTTGATGCTCATGGGGATGACTACAGAAATGCCAAGCTCACAATATTGCTTGAGGTGAGAAATAGATTAATAATATTTTTGAAGATTAGAAACTACATACATACATACATACATACATACATACATACA
>JAODUG010000008.1:2554538-2587603 GCA_027564795.1 Aphredoderus sayanus
AGGTGAGAAATAGATTAATAATATTTTTGAAGATTAGAAACTACATACATACATACATACATACATACATACATACACACACACACACACACATAGTACATACATACATACATACACAGTACATGCAGTCAAAAGGTCCTGGGTTTATTCTCTGGTGGCCTATACGTATCCATAAATAAGAAGCCTAACCTGCTACCTGATCCTCAAAACATAGTTGTAAATTACTTTAGATTAAATAATTAACTAAATTACCTAATATACAATCCTAAAGTTATTCTGTGTGACTTTCTGCCACTAGAGAACTAGTATTTCAGACCAAAACAAATGCTTTATGGGAACACACACACATATGCACTAACATGCAGTTGCAGCTAGCCCAGCTATGAAAACAAAAAACAGAGTACAGACTACAAATTGCATAGGGAGTGTGATGTCATTATTTGCTACAGATTTGCTATATTTTTACATAGAATTGTGAATACCTTTTTAAAAACAGGAACTATAAGGAAAATAATATTTTCTACTTTTGACATCTAATTGGCTCTGCAGTTTACATAATGTAATGTAAGCTTTATTTTCAGGATGAATCTGGTATTCACTTCGATGTGACTCCCAGTGTGGAAGATGAAAGGCTGAATGGTGCTTGTGGCTCCACCCCCTCAGCTGCATTCCATCACACAGCTGGACCAAAGAAGAGGAGACATCGTATTCCAAAGCAGGATAAAGATAAAGACCAACAGGTAGGTAAAAATGTATTCAAAAGTTTCCAGTTCTGAATTTTATATAAATATTGTTTGTTTGTTTATTTATTTATTTATTTGTTTGTTTGTTTGTTTGTTTGTTTGTTTTATTTTTTAACTGTGCGTGTATAAGCATGAAATGAAATCTTTTTAAATTGTTCTCTCTCCAGACTGAACCAGATACGCCGATGTTGGCTGAGACACAGTTTGGGGAACTGCCCAGCCCAACCTCTCTGTTTCACTGACACAGGGACTGCCCTGAATGTCCCACTGTGATGAGATCTACTGGAGCATTTGATCTGTTTGTTCAACAGATTTGGTGCTACACAGAGACATTGAATAATAGAAATTATTTAGATGGTAGTTTTCCATATATATTTATTTGTTATATAGTACTCAGAATGTTACTGAAAGTTATGGATTCTGTAAGCAAAAACAGATTGGACCTATTTTAATATTGATGACAGGAAGTCCCTTTGCTGTAAAGTGGTTTAATATGCAGGCATTCATACAATACAATATTCATGAATTAATTAATTAGTAAAAGTGTCTGCTTTCCTGCCAAAGATTACCAGAGAAAAGCTAGAGATGTGAGATGTCAAACATTCACACCAAACCGGTATAGCCAAGTTATCCTAAACACCTACAGTATCTGTGCTTTCTGAAATCTGAATAGCAGGACAGTTTGAGGGAAAGTGTCACAAACCTACTTGTCAAATAGGCTAGTTACAGCCTATTATTAGAATTGGATTATTAGCAGCATCCCTTGAAATTCACTGCAAATTCAGCGTTCCTTCTACTCCACTTTGGTCAGCAGGCTGCCCATTGCAATTTATGATTTTGTTTTATGTCAATAACAAGAAACTTCAAATAGCTTGTATTTTAGAATATCAACTTAACTTTTGTTCAAATTTATTATTATATTTTCTTTTCTTTCTTTTACAAATCATCAAATATTTTCCTTTTTAGAAAAACAAAAATGCACCATGCAGTTAAAGTTTAAAATCTCTGGAAAAACTGTTTCATTTTCTATGTGATAAACTAAAATCTAATGTGTGGATTCTTTGACTTTGTGGATGCTTTGCTTTGACTGTAACACAGTGAGCTGACATGGAAAGACAGAAATAACAGATTTAGCTTTTTTGAAATTGCAATTAACTTGTCAGTTGCCAGTCATACTCATCAAACTGTTGAGCCAATTGTTAGGAGTATTGTCAGCGGATATTTCCTATGGAGACTGATATGCTCTGTCCAATCATATCTCATACTTACGATTTAGGGCGGAATCTAAACTTGGAGGTGGGATTTAGCTACCGTCCATTTTTAGCTAGAGTACAGCGAGATTGTCGAAAAGAAAACAAAAATTGGAAGTAAAGAAGACTTGTGGGAATTAGTTTTGATTATAATTGCAAAAGACAAACGAAAGCCCAGACCCTAGGTAATTGTCGAAAACAATAATGAATCAAATTGTTCGGGGTTGACCCTGTTTCCCTTTTTTCCTAATTTTGGCTAGCTAACCTGCTAGCTAGCATTTTATGCAGTAGCTAGCTTTTTAGCCATTAGCTAGTGGGTTTGCGATTTGTATAATCTTTTGATATATAGTACCTTCCACAACGCAACTGACACGATTAAACGGAAATAATATGTCCCAAATTATTGAAGCATGAATGGGAGATTGATCCATAAGCATGGACTTTGATAATTGCTTCGAAATGGAGAACTAGCTGTCGAGCCTAGTGGACTAGCTGAACTGGTTACTGGTAGCATTAGACAAGTAACGTTAGTTGGCTGGTGAGCTAATGTTGCCAAGCATGTCATTCAATTTGCGCGTAAACGTTTACAAACTGCGTTACATCATCTAAAGTAAAACAAAAGCATTGTGCTTGTAATACAGACGTAATTTCTACGTAGGATAACGTTAGGTTTTTTGTAACCAGTAGGTGTGTGCTTGCTGAGCGTCAGATCCATCCTCTCTATAGGTTGAGGGTCCACAGTTATGTGTCCTGACTATTGTTGATACGTATCTTTTCTCTAGCTTACTTTGTGACAGACGTAATGTGGACACTGTCGTAGTCAAAGCCATGGCTGACAAGAGAAAACTTCAAGGTAAGTGAATTATTTTTTTTTTTACTGTCAATGAAATTTAAAGGCAGCATGTGCAAGTTCCCAGTGCTTTTTGTGAGTGTATTGTTGATGTGGTCCTGTGCTTTTTTTATGCTTCGAGATTAATTGCTTTGAGATTAATTGTTAAACACTGAAGTAGCAGTTATTGTCCATGCATTGCTTTATGAGAATGTCTCACATTGTCTGCAGGTGAAATTGACAGATGTTTGAAAAAAGTAGGCGAAGGTGTAGAACAGTTTGAAGATATTTGGCAGAAGGTGAGAAACATTCAGTGATGTATTATCTATTTATAATTTGTATGTATCCAAAATACAATTTCTGTATTCTGGCACTATGTAATTTTCCTTTTTTTTTTATAGCTCCACAATGCAGCCAATGCTAACCAGAAAGAAAAATACGAGGCAGACCTCAAAAAAGAGATTAAAAAACTACAAGTATGACACTCATTAATTTCTCAGGTTTTACATAAACTTGTAATATACCTAAAATTACACAATTTTAATGTTTTTTACTTTTAATACTCTACCTAGCGACTGAGAGATCAGATAAAAACATGGGTGGCATCTAATGAGATCAAGGACAAAAGGCAGCTAGTCGAAAATCGCAAACTTATTGAAACGGTAATGTTAGTTTCCTTCTTGTAGTTGTTTTGGTAAAGTTATGTATGAGAAGAAATTAACACACCGCTGAGAAATCACAATTCACCAACGTTTTATCTCTTCTCAGCAAATGGAGCGGTTCAAGGTTGTGGAACGAGAAACAAAAACAAAGGCATACTCCAAAGAAGGTTTGGGGCTTGCTCAAAAAGTGGATCCAGCTCAGAGGGAAAAAGAGGAAATGGGACAGTGGCTAACAGTAAGATTTTTTTAGCCTAAAATCTGCATGGTCATAATTTTCTTACAAACACCTAATGGACCGTATTAAATATACAAAAAAACCATTAGAATGCACATTTGTCTTTTGCCATGATGTGTGCATAACTCCACCTGCCCTCCTCCTTATCCTGCAGTGTACGATAGACACTCTAAATATGCAGGTCGACCAGTTTGAAAGTGAGGTGGAGTCACTCTCAGTTCAGACGAAAAAGAAAAAGGGCGATAAAGAGGTAATTGTGATTTTCTTTCGCACCTTCTGTTTCTCTGTTTTCACTTCCCTCTACTACTACTCTGTAATGTAAAGTAAATCAGAAAAATGTCTGCTGTGAATCACACACCGCTGCCTGTCCCCCAGAAGCAAGACCGTATAGAAGAGCTTAAGAGGTTGATAGAGAGGCATCGATTTCACATTCGCATGTTGGAAACTATTTTGCGCATGCTGGACAATGACTCCGTACAAGTGGACTGCATACAGAAGATCAAGGATGATGTTGAGTACTACATCGACTCCTCGCAGGACCCGGACTTTGAAGAGAATGAGTTCTTGTATGACGATCTCGACCTGGAAGACTTGCGTGAGTAAATAATGAACTGTTCACTGGTTGTGTTTTTTGTTAACATCTGAATTCTTCAAGGTGATTCGTCTATATTCAACACCTTCTGCTGTTTCTTTTTGTTGCTGCAGCATTAGTTGCTTCTCCCTCTGCCCAGGGCATTGAGGATGAGATGTGCCTCCCCTTCAGCAACACTCCAACCTCCACCACCTCTTCCTCACCTATCCCACTCTCTCCAGCCACCTGCACTGCAGTAAGTCCATTTGATTTATCTTAAGTATGGTCTCATTTTAAGGGTAATTTCAAAATAATTCTAAATCTAATTTAGCAAAATGTTGGCTTTTTTCAACCTCTGCTTTGCTGTAATCCACTGTCTGGTTTGATTAAACAGCATTTCAAAAGTGGATTGTCATTTAATGATATCTCCTCCTACAGGAGAATTCGGAAGACGATAAGAAAAGGGGGCGGTCGACAGACAGTGAAGTTAGTCAGGTGAGAGGCTTGTCTGTGCTGTCGTAATAGCAACAACAGATTTGAACAGTACTCTAAACCATCAGTCCTGGAGGTTGTTTCTGGAAGTTTTCTTTCTCATTCAGGTTGTAAAAATATATTGATTAACTGGGTTTGCTCTGTGGAACCAAGTTTGGAGAGTACTAATGCTGTTGCATCAGGTTCTCCTTTTAGGACCATTAATTCACTGCATTTAAATTTTTCGTTAGACGTTACCCTCTAAGCGCTTTCGTCTGAAATGTCCTTCTGTAATATGTTGTCATTTTCAGTCTCCTGTGAAGAATGGCACCCCTTCCTTGTTATCTTCTTTCTCTTCCTCAACAACTTCTGGCTCCTCCTCGTCGTCCTCGCTCGTTTCAATGGCGAGTGTTGTTGGGAGCATTCCTGCAGTTCCCACAAGTAACAGTCTAATAGGAAGCTTCAGCAGTGCTGTGCAACAACATCAGCATCAACCACCACAACAGCCGCAGACCACAAACCAGCAGCAGCAGCAGCAGCAGCCAACACAGTCAAAACCCTCAGTCCCCTCAAACAATACCCCCAGCCCTCCTAGCCATCCCCTCTTCCCAGCCTCTACAGTCCCCTCTCTCCCCACCCCTCTCTCCGCACCAAGTTTAATGGCTCCCATCTCCCAACCCCAGACCTCTGGGAATACAACATCCTCCAGTTTGGGACTTGGGCTGGGACTGAGTTTGAGCAAAGTTATGACCGGGACCAGCAGTGCCAACCAAATGCCTGGTTTAGGCCTGAGTGGCATGCCTACTCCTTTAAACACAATGGCAGGGCTCATTTCAGGGTCCACCCCAGCCCACCCACCTTATGCTCAGGCAGCTGCATCGGGAGGCTTGGGTTTGAGCAGTACCACCCAGTCCAGTGTTTCTGTGGAGAGCAGTACCTCCATCCCCACCTCTGGCTCCAGTGGAGTCACCACCAACGGGACGGGGACAGGGCTTGGCCTGCTAGGTTCAAGCCCAGCCCACAGCTCACTGTCGGGGAGCATCCTTGGTCTGGTCCCTGGGCAGAATGTTGCTCCGGGCGCCTCTCAGGTGCCTCCTAGTCCCGTCAGCGCTGCCCCTGGAGGGGTTGTAGGCATGATGGGAGGCAATGGAGGAAATGTTGGTGTTGGAGGAGTAGGAGTGAATTCAGCTCCCGCTAGACCGCCAAGTGGACTGAAGCAAAATGGAAGCACAAGTATGCCGTTTATATCCTTTTCCTGTCCGTTTGTCATGAGATAATTTGGATCTTACTGGTTGCTCTTTTTTCCCCCCTTCTTCTCCCCATCTTCTCTGCATAACCCCTTAGGTTACAGCGCGGTGGTGGCGGAGAGTTCCACAGAGTCTGCCCTAAGCACACCCAACCAATCACAAAGCAGCCAGCCCTCGTCTCTCACGTCCTCGGCCAGTCAGCCGTGAGTCGTTTTGGATTCCAGTAGTCAAGTTAATAATTTTATTTGAGGACGCATTTCAAGACACTCAAGGACATCTTACATTGTAAATACGCAAATAAAGATACATCATATAAAACATTTGATTAAGACAGGAGCATACATTTGAAAAATAAGATGCAAATAAAACAGAACAATAAAATGTATGAAATAATACCGGTAATACAAGCTTGTTGGGTTGGGGAGGGAGACAAGTGGAACAACAGGGTTTAATATTATAGGCAACTTTAAAAAGATGGGTTTGGAGGAGTTTAGCAAATGAGGTGACTGTGGCAGCATGTCATATGTGCAGGGGAAGGGCGTTCCAGAGTCTCGAGGCAGAGCAGCTGAAGGCCCAAGCCCCCGTGGTGGAGAGGTGGAATGGGGGGGTGATGAGGAGACCAGTAGAGGAGGAGCGGAGAGAGCGGGAGAGAGTATTTGCCGGGAGAAGGTCGGAGAGGTAGGAAGGGTTGTTAGAGATGTAGAGCTGGGTGTCGTCAACATTGTGGTGTCACATGATCGTGCCAAAGGGTAGGATAATAATAATAATAATAATAATAATAATAATAATAATAATAGCAGAGGACCCTGCACCACCAATCCTCAGTGAGATTGTACTTGGACACATTGTTGGCGTCCTGTGAGATAGGAGAACCAGAAAAGCACAATGCCAGTACTGGCCAGACATTCTAGGGTGAGTGGAAGATGTTGGAGAAGGCTGCAGTCAGGTCACGAAGGATAAGGAGGGATAGAAGGCCAGAGTCAGTGGCATGGAGGAGGTCACTTGTGAAAAACTCCCTCCCCTAATTGGAATTTAGCAGAATTTAGTTGAGGCCACCACCCTCTGTGGTTTGGAGAGAAAAGAGGTTGGAGATGAAAGTTGTTCAAGTCATTGGGGTCAGCATTTGTTTTTGAGTATGTGGGTCACAGCTGCGATCTTCAGGGTGGAGGAGTACAAACGCAATGGTGAGGAGTTAATGTCAGTAAGCAGGCATGCTTTGATGAGGCTAGTGGGCATGGGATCAAGTTGGCAGGTAGAGGATTTGGAGTGTGGGATGAGGTTAGTAATGGCATTTTCAGTGGGTCCTGCATGTTCACAGTCCTAAGTCTGATGCACTTCTACCTGGCCTAGGATGGACAATGGTCCCAGCCTGATCAGCTCCATCACGCTGCCTTCCAGCTCTCCGTCCCCCTCATTCTCGGACAGCACACCCGGAGGAGGGAGTCTTCTCAACGGGCCCCATTCCTACACACAGGCCTCAGACGGTCTCAAGGTGAGAGGTGGAGCCAGACTGCAGCATTCGGTCATTAAGAATCCTAAAATAATCCTGCTCAGCTACAGTCAATTACCTGGTCCGGCAGAAACCTCTTCTTTTGTAGTGTCCAAAATCAGCAAAGTAAATGGATCATATCACTTTAGCCTGTTGAGCAAAGAGGTTTACAAACTAAGATATAAGAGGACGGTAATATGCACTAGAACCCCCAGGGTACCCATTTACAACCAACCAGGCAACAACAGTTTAACCGTTTAGACCATTTGTTTTTGTCCTCATACAAGAAATCACATTGTGTTCTGTTTTCAGGTAAATTCATGGCATGTGTAGATAAGAAACACGACCCCCACCGGAAGGCGTGGAATATTGCTATGTGTACTGACATTCTGTAAACGTTAGAATAACATGTTGAGGGCCTTTATCCGTAGCTCCCCACAGACCACCTTCAGGTATTGATGGAGTCCAGAGTATCAACGCAGGCAGGAGAGCCACCGGGTGCCATGACAACACCCTCTAACACACGGAAAAGAAAGCAATGTCAGGTAGACACCCAGATGCATACATGTTTACATGCATACAATTGCAATCACAATAAAACCAACAAAACAAAAATGTGTACTATTAAAGCATTATTTATCTGTAATGGACTTAAGTCATATGAATCATGGTGCACACACTTCTTTTTCCCTCCCTTGAAATCCTGGAAGTTTTCAGGCTTTTAATGAGGACAGGTGAATGCAATTAACTACCAGGTGGTTAATTGCACCCACTTGGCATCTCATGTCTCAGTGTGTCCCTGATAAGAGAACTAAAATGAAAACCAGCAGGGCTCTGGGTCCCAAGGCTGCTGCCTGAAGAGACACAGTGTTGGGGCGAGCATCAATTACAATGGAACTTGCGGGGCAATTCTAGCTACGCAGACGCATACATTTAATCGACTAGGTTGGTGGATATTGTCAGCGTTGAATCACTTGAGCGTTTGAGTTGCTTGGTGTATTTCAAGTGTAGCTGGTTGGCCAATACTGCTGTCGGCGGTGGGGGTTCTAGTTGTAGACAGGAGGTGCTGTTTCTGTGCTTACAGCTGACGGTAGGAGGAACACACCGAAATGTTTCTTGTTGTTTAGTTGACCCCTCCCCCCTAAAAATACAATATAATTAATTTCTGGCTTTTATTTTAAAAAGTATTTTTATTGCATTGAATTTTTAAAAACTTTTTAGTTTGGTTTTTACCCAAATTAAGTTTGTCAAATTTTATTTAATTTTTAAATTTTTTTATTTTTCTGTTCAGTTGTTGTTTAAAGCCTCTCCTCCCTGTAATTCCTTTCTTGTTTCTGCTCTCTTTCCAGGCTCCTGAACCCCTCAGTTCTCTGAAGGCGATGGCTGAGAGGGCAGCACTTGGATCAGGACTGGATGGAGAAATACCCAACTTGCACTTAACAGACAGAGGTCAGAATAAGAGTCTTTTACTTTTAATAATTGCAACACTATAATGTGCTTACTTTTAAAAGCAATGAAAATCTGCCTGTATTATGCAGTACAAACCTAACCCAATTTATTATTATTATTATTATTATTATTATTATTATTATTATTAATATTAATGTTGTTTAAAAAACAAATGATAAAAGCAAACAGCAAGATTGCTGTGTCACAACAAACTGGTGATTAACAGTAAAATGCAGGATGCCAGAGCCACAATTGTCTAAGCACAGCAATAAATGCAGTACCTGAGTCCTAATGTTTCCTCCCACTGTCCTCTCTGACCAGCAGATATCTTCTCTGGTTCATCTGCAGCCCCCGGCACCCCTGCTGCTCCCCAGCCGTCCCTTTCAGAAGTCAGCATACCTCCGTCGCTGGGGGTGTGTCCACTGGGTCCCACGCCCCTCCCCAAAGATCAGCTTTACCAGCAGGCCATGCAGGAGTCCGCATGGACACACATGCCCCACCCCTCCGACTCAGAGAGGATCAGGTAATGGGGGAAGAGGAGGAATGGGTTTAATGTATTTTAATGCTTCCATAACCTTATTTAACATTTGCCAAAATGTCCTCTTGCCTTGCAGGCAGTACCTGATGAGGAACCCGTGCCCCACATTGCCCTTTCATCACCAGATGCCACCTCACCACTCAGATTCTATAGAGTTCTACCAGAGACTGTCAACAGAAACTCTTTTCTTCATCTTCTACTACCTGGAGGTCAGAACTGCCACAAGTCATCTGTGTTCCATGTGGACTTAGCCACTATACCTCCCTTGCACATGTGCCCATGTAACATTATTTTCTCTGTAATCCTAAACTAGTTTTTATGGTTGCCTTCTTGCAGGGCACCAAGGCTCAGTATCTGTCTGCCAAGGCTCTGAAAAAACAATCCTGGAGGTTTCATACTAAGTATATGATGTGGTTCCAGAGGCATGAGGAACCCAAGACTATCACAGATGAGTTTGAACAGGTGCAGCTCTGTCAGTTATATTTATTACCCAGTTGACATTGGTGTGAGAGAGTGTTTTTATTTATTTTATTTTTTTTTCTTCTTCAGCTTCTCAGTGCATTAAATGCTCTGTAAACCTGTTGATGTCATTACTCTGCCCATAATATTTGTTTCTATCCTCTATGTTCTCCAGGGCACTTACATATACTTTGACTATGAGAAATGGGGCCAGAGAAAGAAGGAGGGCTTCACCTTTGAGTATAGGTACCTTGAAGACAGAGACCTGCAGTGACAGTGGGATGCTGAAGGACAGAGAAAATGTGCTGCTGTTGACATTCCGAGACTGAACTCCGTACTGTGGATAGAGATTGTGACGTGTAGTAGAAGCCCTCTCCTATAATGGAGACTGGTGTATGTATAGGCTGCATCTCAACGTGAAGCCCTGCTCCTCATGTTGTGTGTTACATTTGACTGGTATCCCGGCCTGGGCCTGATCAAATTGCAGTGAGCGGCATGAGGGGGGAAATGGTATCATTAGAGGTCTACGTTTGTGCCTGTCTGTGTGCACACTCAGTATGTGGCATTAGGAAAGCCTACCCCATGCATGTTTCTCATGTTTTCTTTTGTTTTCCTATCATCAATATTCTCTGTACCACCTGCCCAACTTGAGCCTAGAAGCCTTTGACCTGACACAAAACAAACATTGGATTTAATTGTAAAATTTTCCACGTATTTACCATGTGTTTGGAATGGGAAAGTATAGTGGACAATTAGACGTAGCGCGTAGGAATGGCTTCTTGTAAGACCTTTTTATGATGCTTGTTAAATATGGTCACTATTAGAGAGTGCGTTATTATCAATAGTTTTATTGATACCGTCTTGGTCGATTTAACACTGATTGAGAATGACCACAGGGCCTCTCTCTGTGACAGGGAAAGAGTCCTTATTGGACATGGATTAAATTGCTATGCAATTGAACTGGTCTCTGACTCCCTCTTTACAAATAAGATGTTTTTAAGTTTGTGTAAAAGAAAATGCATAATTATGGGGCATTCATGTTTGTGAAAAATAAACTTGTAAAATAAATCTTGAACAGGGTTTGAGAGATGAGTCTACCTTGTTTTATGGTTCTTATCTTTCAAATGAACACAATGAAGCGCCATTCACAGCAATGTGAATTTCTCGATCAGAATAGAATCTAGTCAATGTGAGGACAATACATGGCTTTATCTTATTAGTTCAAGCTCAATGAAATCTAAAAGCATTGCGTCTCGCTCATGTTCTGGTTAAGGCTTTATGCTCTTGTCTATCCTTAGTTACTTTATCCTCTTGACTAATAACCCCTTGCAGTGTTCAATTTACTACCTTGACAATACGTGGTGGTAGACTTAACATGTGCATCGGGTGAGTGAGTCTTGTCTGCAGTGATGCATCATGTTACCCTGATAAGCAACCAATAGCTAGGTTTACACTAGCAAAAATTAGTTACCATACCTATTTAAGATAAAGGAAATATCACGTGTCCCTGTAAAAGTGACCACAACTGGTTTGCTGTTTTGTGTAATCCATACAAAATGTGTGAAAGAATGCAAAATTGTGACATTTGCCTTTTATAGATTCTATTTTTGGGCTTAAAGCGTGGGAAGGTCAAACTGCTAAAATGTGAATTTCAAGATAAATATTTACATGTGAAGGTTGTGCAAGGGCAATACCATAATATGGGGTTATAAACAGGATTGTAAAATTTCAATAAATACTTTTCAGAAATTACAATAGTTTTTCCTTGTGGTTTCCTGCAATTTTTATATGGGACCCTGAAAACTCAAAGGACCCTTCCCCATGTTAATGGGGAATTTTTTTTATCTAATGTATTACAAAAGAATCTGTTTACTAAGCATTTGTCTGAATGCTTTGCATGACTAACACCAATATTAAACTGTAATAACACCTTTATTTTAAAGAATCAGATTAAACTGTTTATTAAAATTAAAAACAAAAGTATAGCATATATACAGTCAATAGTGGGACACCATCGCATAACGTGGTACAGAACAAGGTGCAGTCATTCGAGTCCCACATCACAGTTTTTCTTCTTTCTTGACCTTTAGGAACTCTGCCATATTAGAGAAATATTTCTGGTTTGCTTCAGCCACCTTTTTCTCAGCAGCCTGTGGGTTCACAATCTCAAGTCCCTGGAGAAAGAAAAAACGTTTTTGCTAAATTCTTAAGTACGAGAATAAATAAACAAAAGACAACTGTTAATTTTTTTTACCTGGAGAGGAGTGAAAGCCACACTAGAGCTTGTTCCTGAGGAGCGATCGCGGACAGTGGATTTCCCTCCATATGTCATGCTCTGTTTCTGCAATGTCCTCTGTTGGGAAGGGAAAACATTGAGACCTCAAACAGCAACAGCATACTGAGGTGATGGCTGTCGATGTCAGGGGAAGAATTTACCTGGAGAGATTTGGAGATCCGGGCCTTGGTCGCATCGTTGACCTGAGCCTGCCTGACGCGCCCGCTGCCACTCTTGCCTAGTTGTCCCAGACTGAAGCCCAGGTCCTCCTGGTATGCATCATCTTCAATCTGCAAAACCATTAAGAAGCTTCTGAACACAATTCTCCATAATTATGCTTCCCTTCTAGAATATGTACATAACATTTCTCAACTGTAACAAACACAAAATGTATTACTGATGTTCAGGGAAGTTAAAACTAAAGACAACATAATTAAATTATTTGACTGAATTCTGCTCTTCCATCTGCAACTATGGGTCAAAATAAATTCAATGCTTACTGTATATAAACTTGTGTGAACTATTTAATGATGAACCACTAGGAGTTGAAATGTAGCCAGATTAAAGCTACGTCTGAGCAGATTTTTATTTTTCCCCCTTCTTAATTTATCAACAAGACAAGAAGCATATTGAAAAATAATTCCTGCTGACCTCAGCAAAGGTCATCCTATTGGCGTGCTTCCTGATCTCCGTCAGCCCGAGACGTTCCTTCATCTTACGATACCTTCAGGAACAGAAATCAGTCCGGGTGAGTCTACATGCTTTCCTACTCATGCTAGTGAACACAGCTCGCCCATTCAGTGGATTTGTCAAGTGCTGTACCTGCGTCCACCTCTCTTCTTCCGCTGTCCATCAAGCGGGGCTGGTAGTGGTTTCACTTGCTTCACCGGGGGAGGTTCTTGCCATTTATCAAACTTCCTCTCTATCTCTTCTTTCAGATCGTAGCCAACCTATATGGGGAAGCACATCGTCGCCGACTGATGATGTAATGTTATTTATACAGCCTTTTATTACAATGCAGTCCCAGAACATTGGACCCATTTGCTTATTTATATCTCTCACCTTGCCATCTGAACTTTCATGGAAGCCATCAACACGGGCAGCCAGGGTACATTTCGCTGATACGAGTCGGGCTGCCTTCCTCCTCAAATCCTAAAAAGGGAAGGCAAATATAGTTTTAGCCTCTAGTAGCAAACAATGCAACAATGCTGCCAGGCATTGTTGCGTTAGCACACATCTGATTCAGGTATGTATGGTGAAGTGTGAACTGACAGGGGGTAGTGACTGCACAACATCGCAGTGATAGATATAGCCTGTGTGGGGCAGCAGAGAGGTGCTACTGAAGCCTGACAATGATTTCCTCTGGGCACCCAGCAACATAAGGTTACAGGCAGGCATCTTGGAGAGGTTGGTGAGACCTCCAGCTACACCTGCAGACAGACAAGGTAGAAGGCAGAAGAAAGGTAGAAGGTTACCCCACACACAAAATCTAAATTCGACATTGTATTAAAGAGTACATGGCTTTCTTCACTTACCCATGAGCTTGGCAGCTGTTGATGCTCCGACAATGACGGACAAATTTGGGGCAATGAAAGACATTCTGGACTCCACGTACTCATAAATGCCGTGTTTCGATTGGTTTAGTTCCAGAGCCATGTCACAAGCCTCTTCCAACCGTTTGAGCTCTTCCTCACCCAACATAGTCCTAAAATAATTATAAGAGGGACATTATCTGCGCTGCCAAAGATGCACATACTGGAAAATGCTTACATGATTATCTTGATTCACCAACCCACCCTTGGGTGGTAGACGCTGTGACACTGACCACCATGATGGTGGCATTGGTCAAGATCTGCTGTAGAGTCTCATTGTTTTTGCATTTGTCAAGATTGTTTCCCAGCTCCTGAATGGCAGACAATAACAGAAATGTCAATTAAGTATGAACAGTAAAAGGTGGCACTGATGGGCCATACAATTACTTAAAATCTTACCTTTACTGTCCGAATGTAATCTAAAGAATTTGGCACCAGGGACTCAAGTTCTGGAAACCTTTTGGAGTACTTGTCACGGGTAAACTTGTGAATGATATCTGATGCAAAGATGGAACAAAGGTCATTATTAGCGATTTAAAAAAAATAAATGTATGCGATGGACACTAAACTAAATATGAGAAAACTCACTCAGTTCATTGTCTATCTCCACTGTGAGGTTATTTGCCGCTACGATGAGCCTGTATTCTGGGTCAGCCTCCACTGGACCAGAGACTGAGAAAACAATCACCACAAAAACCTGTATTTAAAACCTGTATTTTGGCATAATATATACACTATTTGCTTAAAATAGTAATATAATATATTCACTAAAATGGTTACGTTAAAATAAAATGTTTTGACCTGAATATTGTGAGGTTTGCCACTTTCTATAATTGTGTAATAACAAAAACAAACAACACTTACACATAGCCAAGATGTACTTACCTTCTGAGTTCTTGCGCTGCTTCCCAATATACACAGATATTTTGTCCATGATCTCTGAAAACTATCGACATGCTGTATATTATTATTAGCCCTCTGACCATCAGACTGTGTCAGATATATTACATTATTGAAACTGAACGCACAACTCACCTGTTTACTATTGCGGAGTTTGGCAATAGATGTAACGCTTTCAGCTCCACTGTAATCCACCTCCATTTCCTCTGGAATGTCCTCCAAACCTCCCAATTTTTTTCCATTTGTCCCTTCTCCATCGCTTTCGCCCTCTTCTCCAGGATAGAGTTCGTCCTCACCCTCTTCTCCAGCCTCTTCAAGATCCGCTAGGAGCTCGTCTGCTAGAGACATCTGCAGTTGACAGAAGGAAAAGTACATGAAAACAAGTATCGTAAATGAATACATTTATTATAGAGAGGATGGTATTACTATTTCACGAAGCTTGCGAAGCACAGTTAAACAATATCATGGAGCACTTAATTTGCTACATGCAATAGTCTGAAGTTTAAACATTAACTCAACATCGTGCGTGAAATTATTAGTAGATATAAATACTTACTGTATACGATTAAAACTCCAATGTGTAGGCTATCCGTGATTAAGGTTGTTCAGATCCTGTAAATCTCACGTCGTTTGTGTAATTCAACAATGGCGGCGTGTCGCAAATTAAATGCGTCACAAGCAAGTTCAAAACGCAAAGGTTTCTGGGAACGGTTATTCTCTAAATAACCAATATCTAATTTAAATACTTTTATTTTTTATTTTTATATACTTAATGTAATAGCATAATAATAATGTATTGGCTTTCTTATATCGACTACACATACAATAAACAATCATTATGTGGGAATTGGTCGATTTGAAAATAGCAATATTGTGTTTCTATTGAGTGACTGTTTCCTGTACATTATAGCCTATTTTATAAAATGGAACACCTCACAAATACTATGACAATACAATTTATTTTCATAAAAAAAATTCCAATTAGTTTCACAGTTTATTGTTTTTATTTCCCATTGTTTGTACAGTATCCCTCGAAAACCATTCTTTAAACAATACAGGTTTAAATCGTTTAAACATACTTAACAAAGGGACTATTTGGACCTCAATGGTATGATGGACTGTCATTAGTATAAAATGAGAAATTAACATATACACCAACAAATGGAATTATTTACTGATGAGGCTTTCATTTTTTCCATGCTAAGCTACATTAATTGTCATCAAACAAGGTAAAAGAATGACAAGACAGATACAAATTCACTAACATTAGAAAATAAACAAACATTACAGGACAGACAGTATTTCCATAGATAAATGGCATATATTAACAAGTGAAATTATACAAAATACTTTTTAGCAATTAAGACTTCTGGGAAAATATTTTATTTGTTATGAAGACCTAAAGATATTTAGACTTCGGTGCATTATATACCAACAATTGTGAGACTGAATGAACAATCAATCAAATAAATAAAATAAAATAAATAAATAAATAAATAAGCAAGCAATCAAGCAAATAATGAAATAAGCTTTAAACAGTTCAAAAGAAACAAATCAGCAAGTTTATAATTAAAATTGAAAATAAACATAGCTTGTTTGATTTTTCCGTGCAGTCTAAGAATACATCTAAACTTAAACAGCTCTAAAATGATATTGTATACACTTGTTTTACGATATTTGTACAAATTCTGAATGTATATTCTCAAATATAGAAGTCAAGCATTTTCTGTCCCCAACTGCCACAAACATAAGTAACTGCAATGATAAAAACCTTTTTTAAAAAGAGGATGGGAATCCAAGCATTTACATAGACAAATGACAAAATAAATTGCGTTCCCCGCATATCTGGGGACAAATACAACAGAATGAAGCAGAAAGAGAGATGATAAGCTGGTACACAATAAGACTCCCATTGCATAGCTGTCAAATGTGTTTCAGATTTTACAAAGCTTCAGGCTCCCCTTCTATAGCATATACTGCCTTTGCCAAGGAGTTTTAATAGCCGAAGCTATGAATAAACTCTGTAAAAACAGCGGCAGGGAGGAGCTCAACAACCCTTGTCATACAAAATCCTGTAGCTGGTAAAACCTGGAATGTATCCAGCTTTTAGAACGGGAGTCTTTTCTTTTCATTGCCTTTTCAATAAAAAAATAGCCTCTGTTGGTTGGTGTTAATTGGCCAGCCTCAGAGGGTTCAGCTCTAAAGTTTAGTTTCCCATGATGATGATGCACAACTTCACACCAAGTGGGGGTCATCAGCAGGACTGACAGTAAACCGAGATGATGTTACAGGGTTCGCCCCCACAGGTGACCTTGGTTTAGCTGACAAATCCTCTTTTCTTTTCAAGTCTTTTCCCTTTTTGCTTCCCCCTGATGAAAAGACCGGAGTTGGCTGTAAGTTTGACTGAAACAAAATCAAGTACAACCATGTCCTTCTTGTTAAAAGCACGAAATGATTACCATACACAAGGCTGTAATACACCACCAAGATGTCCTAAACAATTACTATAAAAAAGGGAACAATGGAATAGATATATGGTAGAAAGAAAATATATAATATTTAAAAAAAAGTGAATATTTATGTTCCTTGCAAGCTTTGAAATGTTCCAATGCGTAGACATTGAAAGATCATGAACATAATACATTTGGGCCTTGGTGCATTTCTGTACCAACAGGAATTCTACTCCAACACTTAAATTAAGCAAATTAAGCAAATTAAGTAAATTAAGCAATAACAGTATGACATTTAGAGCCCAAATAGGTTAGAAAACACAGCTAAGGCTTGCACTGTTTAAACAAAATATTTATTTCCCCGTTCAATTCTGCATGTCACTGTGTAGGGGGGATAATAGAAGGTTAATTCTTGCATATTTGAAGAGGGGATAGGAGAAACGAGGGTTCTCCAGTTCAGTGGGTGGATGAGTTGTCAGCTTTTATAACATCATTCGCCCAGCTCTAAGTGGTGACATGATAATGCATGTGAGTGTGAACACAGCCTCAGTTGAGACAGACAGTGTTTGTATGTTAGTTCCCCTTCATGTGTTTATGCTCGTGTTGATTAAAATGCGTACCGTGTAAATCAAACCTGGTGCTTTTGACAGTTGCTGATGCTGGACTGGTGGGTGTAGAACTGCTCAGCTCATTGGTAGGCGTTTCCTGTTGAAATTAAAGCAAATCATCAGGCTCTCCTTATGTTTGTAGTGCAATCTATTATTTGTATTATATTATGATATTAGTGTCCAATGTATAAAAAATACCTGATCAAAGAGATAGACTGTGACATCGTCAAAAAAGGACACATTTCTTCCTCTGTCTTTTTCTTTATCCATTGGTTCCTTGGGTGACTTCAGCAGACTCCTCAGACCCACGCGTTTGTCAACATCTGTTTCCGTGATGACAATTACTCTTCTGGAGCTTTCGTCATCTTGCTCTTCTTCCTCATCTTCTTCAGGGTCACTTCCTGATGACAGACCTCTCCTTCTGCCAATCCGGCTCCCAATGCATCCATCCCCAAAGCCCCCTTTACCACTGGGGGTAATGGGAATATTAAGAGCAAGAGGAGGGAGGGCAAGGGACAGACGAGCTAGTTTGGCTGTAAATGTGAGAGTGGGGAAGAGATGTTAAATGCATGGAATTAATCTTAGAATCCGTGTGTGTGTGTGTGTGTGTGTGTGTGTGTGTGTGTGTGTGTGCGTGTGCGTGTGTGTGTGTGTTGTTCAAATAATATAAGTCCACCACATTCCAACAACCCAAACTTTGTCACGATATATATATATATATTTCTGTGTTTGTCACTTACCGACTATGACTGCATACCTCCTAATAGGAACATACCTTTCATTGCCTGGTTTCCAACAGGCTGAGGTGACGTGACCTCAGGCTGACTGATCACAGTGAGCGGTTCGCTAGCAGTTTCATCCAAGTCATTGCTGGGCCAAGAGCTGGGAGTGGTCCCTTGCTGCACTTGGCTACAGGGCAAAATGAGTTCATTATCAAATTCCAGAGATTAATTCTAGCATAGCTTTTTACAGTCATATTCTGTACCTTTCCTCGTCCTTTTTGCCTTTATCACTAACAGGTTCCCCTACGTCGTCCGTGTTCAGATCCCCCCAGGGGCGAAGAGTTACTGTGTCCTTGACTGTTGCTCCCCACAGTACATTGGTCTGAACATTTTCACTAAGTGAGAACTGTAACCTTTCCTCACACACCTGAATAAAGCAAAGATGGACATAAAACTCAAAAAACTTAATACACATTTCTCACAGTTATAATAATTATCTAGTACTAATATAGTACTAATCAACTAATACAAATACATAAAAGTAGCGGTAATAGCACTATATCAAGTCAAAGCAATGGAAGACACCAGGCTTGAACGCATTTCCTGCTCACCTGCATCATTAGGCCATTCTTAGTGGGCAACTTCGATAGAGAGCCCTGGTCCTTCACATCAGCAGAAACGCATGCTGAGCTCTGAAAGTCATGTTTCTCCTCTTGAGGTGACCGTTTGTCATGGCAATTCTGAACCACACATGGTATAGATTCGACCTCCTCATGTGCAGTACCATCTATATTTTCCCTCAGGTCCTTGTTTCCCTCAGGCATGGAAGACCCACATTTCTCTTCACTTTTACTCCTCACTTCCCCAGCACAATCAGACCTCTGCTCGGGTGTCCTCTTCAAAGACTCCAAGAGCTCAAGGTTTCCGAGAAAAAGGCCACCTAGTGTGTCCTCCTCATCACCAGATATGCAGCACAATTGTTCCAGTTTTTCAAAGTCCTCCAGGGGCTCCTCGTCCAAATCCTTCCAGTCAGAGATCAGCAGTTCTGGGAGAGAGTTGACAGAATTATGGGGCGTTGCCGGAGTGGCAACTGACGTCACCTGCAGCAGGTTATTCTGGTCATCTTGATTCACTATGTGTGATGTGAGCTCACTTTCTAACAGTAGAGGTGAAAGGTTTAGAGTGGTCGAGATCCCTTTGCTTTGAGTTATAGCTGCTGTGGCAGGTTGGAGGTTTTGCAGAGGTGGGTCCGACACATCTGTGCTGACTGTTGGGGAAATGTATGTCTGTGTCTCAGTGCTGGCAATAAAAGGGTCCAGATTCATCTGACTAATGAACTCGTCTCCTTCTATGACAGATGGAGGTGGACTAGGAAAGGAGTCATCTAAGCTCTCTAATTTATCATCTTGCAAGTCAAGATCTATGCTAGGTGGTGGACTAGGAAAGTCTACTGAGCTGAAATTGTCTACCTGAGGATAGGTTACATCCATACCCTCATGTATGCTCATAGAAATGTCATTAGGGCCGGACAGAGGGTCAAGGGGAGGCAGTAAATCTCTGTAATCCTCCTTGTCGACCCTAACATTTATCATCTCTTCTACTGCCTGGGTTTCAAGGTGTGGACCCATTTCAGAGTATGTGATAGGTTCAACATTGTCTAGACCTAAAATGTCTACAGAGAGAGCTTCAACAATACAAAGAGATACATTTGAGCTATTTGTATCTAATTTGCGTGTGAAGAAGTTTTCTAAATGAGGGCCCTTTTCATTTTCAGTGTCTTCAGCTGATGGCCATTTTTCACTTTCATGTTCATCAAGGTCTTTCTGAGGCCATCTGTTAAAGTTCTGGTTTTCCTCCTCTTCCGAAAGGTCTCGGTGGACTTCGCTGTCCCTGACTATCTCTGTGTGTGATGTAGTTTCATTTGTTTTGTGGTCTAGCATCTCTTGGTCTGGGATTTCTACATTTTCCACCTCAATTGCTGATATTCCTTTTACATCTCTGTCACAATAGTACATTTCTTCTATATTCTCAATATTTTCTTCTTGCTGGATTTCAAAAGCCGTTTGGACATCATTGCCTGGGGAGTCCAGCTTTTCATTAGCCTCCAGATGGCCAGCACCTCCCTGTGTCTCATCATTATAGATTTCCTCACACCCCCCCAGGACTACAGGGTGAGGTTCACTTCCTGCAAGCTCATCATTCTCTTCATTTTCCCAAAACTCCCGTCCTACAACAAGACGTTCTCCAACCTCCCAGGCTGCACTATTAAATCCAGAGAATAATTCTGACCGAAGTTCAACATCTTGGTTTCTGTTTTCAGGAGAAGCCCATTGGTCGTTTTCAGTGGGCCACAAGTGCAAGTCCTTCTGTGTAAACCGATGGCAGTCAAACTCTCCTCTAACTGCTTCTCGAACAGCATCCTCTGCTTCCTCCTCCTCCTCCTCCTCCTCCAGCGTATTCCAAAGCTCTTCAGTTTTCAACTTGAGGCCCTCAGGAGACTCATTAGCTGTACTCGTACTTGATTCCACCCCCTTCTTCTCTGTGCTTGCTGCCTCTCTCTGGGGTGACTTTTCCCTCATGGCGGTACTTAGCTCCCCAGCAGCTAGCTGTTTTTCAGTCTCTGATGTAGTCTTAGCAGTCGTGTCTTCACCATCTTCTGAGTAGCAGAGGTTTCTTAGGCCCAGCTCATTGGCATCTGTATGCTGGGCCTCAGGAACAGGCCTATCTCCATTCGTTTCTTCAACACACCCTTCATCCCAAAAAGAACATGCCAGATTTCCCACTGTACTATCTATACATGTCCCATCACTGGGCTCCAATAGTGATGGGATGTCATGAGTCATGCTGGCATCACTGGTATGAATTCCATAGAACCTAGATAATCTTGATTCATGTTGGTCAAGTGGGGACGGCATCACCAGTTCTATAGGTTCCACACTGTTCTTTTCAGACTGGAAGGAATCAGCACATGTGGGTGTGATATCTGTGTGTTCTTCACATCCCCCTAATATCCTATCATCTGACTGGCTACCAGAGTCGCATTCACTTTCGCTATTTGTTTCAGTGATATTCTTGAAATGTAGCTTCAAGTCATTCACCGAATCCTGGTAACTGCAATCTGTCATCTGCATGTGAGAGATGATGCCATGTGTGTAATGGTTGTCAATCTGAGAGCCGTCAATATATGGGTGCCCTTTAAAAGCCTCGTCCTCTAAATTTGAGAAGAGTTTGGCAATGTATTCAACACTACCCTTGGTTTGGGATTTGTCAGATGGCAGCGTTAACATGGCCAGACCCTTTTCATCCATCTCTTTGGACTCATTGTGGAATATGCCAGAATCCTCTCTCTGCCTACTATCTAGCCCGTTGCTGGGAATGTCTTTGTTTTGACATGCGTAAGAGAAATCCCACTCACCCTCAACAACCTCCCTGTCCTCAGGTTCTGGTTTGATATCAAAAACCTTTACACTCCCCTTCCAAGGGCTCTTGTCCACTGTCTCTCCCTCCTCCTCGACCTCCGTCTTCTCCTCTATGCCCGTCAGTGCTCCCCTATCACCTGCTCGCCCGCTGCCAGGCCTGGAGACAGAAAGTCCATCGCCACCCCTCCTGTTTAGCCCCTCCCCCTCCCAGTCACTGTCTGAGAAATAGGCAGAGTCTCGATGGGGTGTTTCATTTCCTAGAGCCCTCCACCCTCCATTCCCCGTTCCGCCCATCCACGAGTCACTTGGTGTGAGGCAGTCTGCCGAGCTGGAGGTGAGAGGCGATAGAATCGAGTCGGTGGGGGTGACGAGGGAAATGTCGGTGGACGGGTCCCAATCTGGAGTGGATGGAGTAGCTGCTGAAGTGTGCTCTGTCTGTGTACCATCACACCGCTTTGATTGACAGCTGCCATTCTCCTGTGGTAAAGTTTCTCTGTTGATCTCAGTGAGGAGTTCAGCACTATTGTGCATGTCAATACACACGTCAGAGCTTTTCACATCACCTTGTGTATGGCTTTTATTTTCCATTTCTGGTATGTTACTCTTTTTTTGGTACTGGGTAACATTTAAATCAAAACAATTGGCATCGGCCTTGTCCCACTGCTGAGCCACTGTCTCATGTTTAATCTCCTGTCCCTGCTTGTCATCTTTTATAATCTGATCATTCACTCCAACATAACTATTTAGAGTAGTCCTTTCACCTGTGTCGTCAGTTTCATTTGAACACGACTTGTTCCCAAGCTGTAGTACAGTGGTAGCTTCTTCACGATTACCAACAGACCCAGTAACAGAGTGCGGCGAGAGCACTACATGGCTCCGTGCTCCTCTGGCAGGCAATGCCGGGCCATCTGAACAGTCATCCTCTTCTTTGTGACATGTGAGAGTTTGGTTAAACAGAAGACCGTTTTTTGGCATGATCTCTGAAAACACAACCTCACCTGGTTGGCACTGGGAATCTGAGAGGGACTTAGTATCTGCAGTGTTCCCCATTATCTGTGAGTCATTGTCTCCTTGGCCCTCCTGTTTAACTAGTTGCTTGTTCGTTCCTATATGAAGGACCGGGATCTCAGGTCTCATGCTAACCTTAACCTCACTCTTTTTGGCACGCTTAGTGACTTGGGCATAGATGGCTTCAGTTTGCGTGTCGTCTTTTCCTTTGTTTGATGCTCGTATTGAGCTCTCTTTTTGAAATCTGATGGTCTGAGAAGATTCGGGGTCTATACATATGGACTCATATTCAGGTGACATGGGAGTGGGGGAGTAAGAAGCTTCATCTTCCTTCTTGGTTGTTGCCGCTCTTTGTCGGGATATTATCTCTGTCAGGAAGGTTTCAGCTGACTGGATTTCTTTCAAGAACTCTTCCCTGGTCATCTCAGCTCTCCGAGGATCTTTTGCCTCCCGGTATTCAGACTCTTGCCTCCCAATGGTGATCTCAGAGAGAAGGGAGCGGGAGCGACGTATGCCCTTGGAGTAGGCTTCCTGAGCCTCGCTATAGGAGGGGAGGCCCGGGGCACAGACGTAGGGCCGCAATCTGGACGCTGCGGGGTGAAGGTATTTCACCGAGTCTCTCTCTGGCTCTCCCTCTCCATGATCCGCTCTTCCCGTGTTGATCTCAGTGAGAAAAAGATCCCCCTGGAAAGGTCTAATGACTGCATCCTGTTCATCTGCTCCAGTCCTGCTGCTGTGTTTCCCTGCCCCCCACAAGTTTCCCGCTGATCCCAGCTCTGTGACCAGCGACTGGGATCGCCGCATCCCTCTGTTGGGCAACAGGAATTTGCCCCACTTCTCTCCCTCTTGTTCCTCTCCCTTCTCCTCCTCTTCCCAGGAAGCCCTCCCATCCTCCGACTTGGATTCAATGGACTCTGCAACGCTCGAGATCTCTGTAAGAAAGAGATGCATGGGTGATATTTTTGCGGCGGCCACATGGTCCGCTTGCATTTTGGCATCCTCCTTCCAGATTGCAGGAAGGATGGTGGCCAGGCGGGACTGTGTCCTCTTCATCCCCCTAGAGAAGAGCTCTGCTGTGGCTGGGTCCACGTCCTCAGACAGGCTGGACTGAGTGACGGGTCGCTCAGGGGACATGAAAGGAGAGTCATCGTCATCCTCATCCGAGTAGGTGGGACTGGACGACGACTGCCTTTCAATCTGGGGAGTGGTGGAGCGGGGCAGGTTGCGGTACACAGGTCGCAGGAGGTTTTCCCGCCGTACTGGCGAGTCAAATTGTTTTGTGTGGGAATGGGAGTTCTCTTTCCTGTTCTGCAATGAACCTGCACGCCTCAGACCACTCTCTTTGTCAGGGTGCTCACGGGATAGTGGGTCTCTTTGTGTTTTGCTGTATCTTGTGTAAGTGTCACCTAGAGTGTAGCTGGGGTACGTTCTCTGGGGTTTATAGTGGGGAGGCGGTGGGGGGGGACACATCTGAGGCGGAGGGTAGATAGGATGGCTGGATGGAGGCAAAGAGGGAGAGAGAGACGGCGATGGGGGTAGAGCCTGGCGGGTACGATGGAACCCCAGGTGGTCGAAGGTGGAGGGAGGGCAGGTGCTCATGTGATGGGGGTTGGTCTCCACTTTCCCACCAATGGTGTAATGAGGCGCCAGCGGAGGGGCGGGCAGAGGTCGCGAGTAAAGCTGACTGGCTGATGACATAGACATAGAACGGGGCTTGGGCGGGAGGACGGGTGCATGGCAGCTGGACGAGGCCTTATCCGCACTGCCACTCTTCCTTTTGCTCTCCTCCTCATCATCATCCCCAAGGTCGATCACAGAGAAGTCCGTCACCCTGCTTGAGCCATCTCGGAATTCCGCCACTCCTGTATTTGGGATGTGGAGCTGCACTTCACTCGATCGGACCGTCTGGAGGCTTTTGCCTATGCGATCCCCGGATGAACAATGTGGGACACGGTCTTTTCCCAGCATTCCACTGCGGATCTCCACCAGCTCGAGGTCTCCGGGGCATATCGTGTCAGAGTGGAAGGACAGCTGTGTTTTCCCTTTAAGGATTGGTGACTTGTCCTGGGGCGTGTGTTCTTCTAAACGGATGTAGTACTCGCTGGCCAAAGAAGGGCTACGAGCGCTAATCACCGGGACGACGGTGGGTGTGTCCAAGGATTGTCTGTGGGCGTGGTTCACAGTCGGGATTGGCTGAGGAGGCGGGAGAGGTTTGTAGCCCCGTCTTGCATGAGCCTTCTCCCAGAAATACTCAAAGTTCAAGCCCTTGCTGGTCTCAGTGACTGTCAGGATGTCATCCAGTTCTGACGAAGATGGGGTGATGCAGTTCCCCACTGGATCCAATAGGGGGTAGGAGTTGTCTCTGTCATCTCTGATGTACTCTCGCTGTCTCTGCCGCTCATGTGCTGCCGCCTGGAATGCAGGCGGGCGGAGAGAGTCCCAGCGTCTCTCAAATGACTCCTCGCTTTCCCCTCGTCTTCTCCTGCCCTCCTCATAGTCCTCGTCCTCCTCATCCTCCTCGCCGACGCTCCCCCTTGCCATTCCTCGCTCTGCAGCGAGCAGGGAGGAGAGCAGGAGGAAGACCTCTGCCACTGAGGGCCGTTGAGATGGAGGTAGCCAACAAGACTGCATGATCTCATACCTGGTGGAGGAGAGGATCTTGTTATTTTACTGGGATTATCAATGTGTCTGCAGAATGCATTTAGTCAGCAGGCCTGTCATCACTGACCAGTAGTCTGCATGGGAAAGCTTGAGTCGGGGCTGCGCGAGGGTGATCTGTCTCTCCCTGATGACGAAGGTCAACACCTCTTCATCACTCAGGTGTCTGTGGGGCTGAGAGCCAAACTCAAACAGCTCCCAAATCACCACCCCCAAGGACCTGATCCAAACAAAAAGGACATCAGACAATGATGTGAGACAGAGATCCAGAAACCGCACATGCACGGCATAGGTTATGTATTTTATAGTTTTAGGGCAGGGTTCATATAATTGTGAATATGTCTGTACAGATACATACCACACATTGCTGGTCTTTGTTTGGTCAGTAACAATGAGAGATCCTCTGTACTCCTCAAGCAGTTCTGGTGCTATCCAGCGCAGTGGAATCCACAGCTTGTCTGGAGTTAGGTAATAGTCCTCCTTCACAGCAAAAGGAATTATTCATCCATTATATTTAGCAAGATCGATGAGGGCAGCAAAACATAAAACACTGTAGAAAATAAAAGCCTACAGCCTTTAGAGATTGATGCAGTTTTTATATTTAGGAAGTCACACATACAAAAACACAGGTACCTTATAATGGTTGTGTGACAGACCATAATCTCCTATTCTAACAGTGAGGTCTGAGGTCAGAAGGCAGTTTCTCAAGGCCAGATCACTGCAAATAGAACACAACCCCATTCAACTCTAATTAATCATCAGTAATACAAGTTCAAGTTAGCAATACTGACTCAATTTTAGATCTTGATCCTCATGACAGATAGTTACTGACCCACCTGTGAATGTAGCTGTTTTCATGAAGGTGCAGAAGACCTGAAGTGATCTCAAAAGCCATCCGCTGAAGGGTCAACAGGTCGCGGGAGAGAAGGTCAGGGGTCATCCCATCTGACTTTCGCTGGGCTCGCAGATATCTCTTCAGGTCACCCTATTTATCACAAATTATACTCGTAAGTGTTTGTGAAATAATATTTATTCCATCCTGTCTGGCCGTGGGTTTAGAAGTCTAGTATATTATTGCATTATCCTACACCTACAACAGAAATGGAAACCAAAGTCAGCCCTTTATGAGTAATAGTATAACATAGTACAACAGCACAATGGTTTGTATTTAGAAGGACAAGACAAATCTATTAAGTCTGTAAGGATTAAAACTATCCCAGAGGATATATGATAATGTTAATGTCAATCTAAGGAGTTCATTGATGTGTTGATGTTTTAATTGATCTGCTTGAGTGACTGTTTAGATGGTTGAATAACATTTAATTTATTTGTTAGTCATATTTCTTTAATGAGGCTAAAGTGATTTAAACAAGGAGATCCTGCCAGCATTTAGCAGCAGTATTAAGAACAATATTGTAAGTTATTCTTCAGCCAAAAGGCTGCATTATAATTTGACAAGATAGTATGATTTAAAATGCCACGGCCCTCTGACGTACTACTGTATATCCCATGACATAGCCTGCTGCCTATGTATTTCCTCATGAAATACAAAGGAAGTTAAGGTGAGATGTGTTATAGGGAGTTGTTTCTGCAGTCAATATGCATTGCTCACACAACCCAACACCAACCAGCCCTAAACATAATTTAACTGGAGGTAGAAATGCGTATACACTCAATAGTGCAAGGATGAGTCATCAGTATTTCCCAGCGAGGTGTCTAATCAGCTAAAGTAGCTCAACACAGTGACTTTAAGAAAGCCTTAATTCGATCCTCACCAGCTGACAGAACTCCATAACCAGAAGGAACGGGATGCTCTCATTGCATTGGCCTAAACACTGGAGGATGTTAGGATGTTGAAGACTCCTAAAGCCATAAAGAGGAGAAAGAGAGAGGAAATCACAGGTAGAAAGAGAGTGAAAGAAATAGAGAGTTAGGCACTGTATGTGGGTGAGGAAATTTGAAAATAGGGGAAATGAAAACAGATCATGTATATGCTGTGTGTGAGTGCTTTTGGGTTGGGTTGGGTTTTGGGATTTGGGTAGATGAGGAAAAAAAACAGGATAGTAAAAGTTGAGTAGCTAATAGGACAAGGAGAGGTTGTACCAAGCATCAGAAAGAAAAGCACATAAGAGAGACGAAAAGCTTGTGAATGTGTCTGAGTATGTTTGAAGCGGTGATAGTGAGACATGCTGTTTCTAAGTTGAGCATTCTAAGTAGGTCAGTCCAATATATTGTACTGTACAGGGGTTTATCACCCAAATTAGGCTTCCTTGCTGTTCACCTTTACTGTCATAAATAAGTTAATAACTGTAACATATTTATCTTTTGAAAGATATGGTATATCACAGTCAATGTGAATATAGAGTCTCTCTAGGATTCCTCCGACCTGTACGGCTCGGACTCAGCCAAGAACTTCCTCTGCTCCAGAGGACTGGCACTGACTCGCAGCTCCTTTACCACAGCCTGGGCGGGGCTGCGGTCACACAGCACCTCCGCCAGGATCACCTGGACAAGAGCCGGGGATAGAGGAACGAGAGAGAAAAGGTGAGTGGTGGGGGGCAGAGTCTTCCATAAAGAGCACAGACGGGGTGGTCAGAAAATAATTAAATATTGTGAGCCTTGTGTGACACAACAAGATATCATTGATACACATCTATGAAAAATGTGTCAATTAAAAGATTCAAAAAGGAGACAGTTGAATCTGCATGTCACTGAAAATCTAACCTTTCCAAACCAGCCATTTCCTATCTCCTGAAGGTAGTTGAGGGTGTGTCTTTTGAAGCATTTAGATCTAGATTCTGTAAAGGAAGAAGAAAAGAGATTACTTTGAAACACAAGATTTTCACATCATTTCTGTCTCCAAACACTGTTACCCTATAATAAAGCATCAGGTTCACCCTGGGGTTTTCGATACTGTAAATATTTTACACCTTTACACCTAACCCACATCATTCAAACAGGCATGCAGTACATCTTGCGCTGCAGAGACATTAGCCAGCTTTTCACAAACATCTTTACAGGAGGGGTATTTATTGCACACAGACATATTACCTGCTCCGTCTTGCAAGGCAGTGCAATTGGGTCTGTCCCTGACTGGCAGGGTGTACACCTCAGGAAGGGAGGGACACGATGAAAGGCTGTCCTCCTGGACGGGACTGGAACCCGCGGAGCATTCCTCCCCATCTGCATTGTCAAACTCCTGCTTGACAGAGGAGCACAAAACGAGTAAAGAAGTCAAATTACTAGAATGACCTGAAATAACAAATGGCACACCGCATTCTTTCACTTGATAATACAAATCAGTGTGCACCAAGGACACATGAAGGTGAAATCAGTTATACTGAGGTAAAGACACCAGGTCTTCCAGATTAAAAAACATCAGTACAGAGGGGATGGAAATATTATTGACTAACCCAGCCTTGCCAGAATAAGATTCGCACAGAATTAAAATGATAAGGTGGTCTATACATACAAGGACATCTACAAACAATTCCTCCTGCACATATCTTACTGCATGCACATACGATGAAACATCACAAAACAAGACAGGTGAATAAAGCTCTTACATGTTGTAGACTTACATTGAATCCCACCCCTCCTCTCTTACAGCACAGGCAGGTGAGGAGAAGCAGGACAAACGAGACAAGTCCAGAGCAAGAGATGAGAACGATGACATAGGGTGGTGGAGAGAGAGACGCAGTCCTGGTTTGAGAGACTGAGAGGAATAGAAGAAAGAAGAGAATAAACACAGCATATATTTTCAATGTAGATAAAGAGGCTATGGATGCTTCGTAGAAGACACACTGTTAGCTCTGAGTCAGTGAGAAAGACAACAGGGGCTTTTGTTGAATCAGAAGAGAGTGAAGTCATGTTACATGGGTGTATTTATTTAAAGGGAAGTCATTGGAGCACTTTCATAGAGGCAGGGTTGGAACACAGTGGAGGGCCCCAATGGATTATTTGCATTGGGGATTGGGTTGGGAAGCAGGAAAAGAATAACAATTTTGGAGTAAAATCATTGCCTTGATCAATAAAAGAGAAAAGAGAAAAAAAAGAGTGACTGGAATTAATGTTTGACATTGGGAGCGTATACCATTCCAGTTAGAAAAAAGCAAGAAAAGGGGAAGTATCATAAATGCCATTCCACTTTAGAAAACACATTTGGAAAGCAGGGGGAGGAGTTGGAGTTGTCATTAAGGTAAGAGGAGTGCTATTCGGGAGGGGGTGGAACTGGAAAGATTCACTCAAGTCAGGAAGGTTGACTACTTGGGTGAAAGAGGGAGGGTTTGGGGCGTTTGACATTTGTACCTCAACGTGGTTGACTGTGAGAAGCAACCCATCTGTAAAAAAAAGAAGGGGCAGGGCAGGGTGATTAAATCCCCTCCTTATTATTCATAGTGTGCAGGTAAATCCTACAACCAGAACATAAATCTATGTTAAACATGTAATGAATGGTGACACATGAAAACACCCCTTGACAAAGACTTGTAAGACTATGTCTAAGTAACATGCAATGATTACATTTTTAGTATACTGTACTTCACCTTTAGGCTATACCCGGCTAATTCTCATAATTTGAGGCATTTAAATTCAGTAGTCTACCTTAAACTCCAAGAACTGTATTCGGCTGTTAATTTACCACACTATAATTGTGTTCCCAACAATGCATAATTAAATTGAATATCCTACTCAATACAATCCATGCTGTCAGGGTAGATCAGCATTGCTTATGAGTGTAAACAAAGGACTGTAACTGATGCTTGTCATGTAAGATCAATGTCTAGCCTAACTGTGATTAACACTATGGCAAAGACCCACGTTTCCTTCTTTTGCAGCAAAGTGGAAAGTCGTGCAATAAAACACAATAAATAAATAAGTGGCACATCTTAAAACATGTTTGGGCCAATGGCCAAATTACCTCAACAGAGTTAAATGTGTTCAACATAACAGACTACTGTAAAAGACATTCCATTATGTATGGTCCACTGGCTTGTCAATAAAGGACATAGGCTTACTGTAGCCTATTGTTCTACAAAAAAGAATCTCAAATTCAGCTTGCATGGGTATTCTAATACAAAAATAGACTAAACGCCTACTGTATGGGCGATCCAAATTGGAAAAGATTTCAGGTGCAACTGCATGAAACAAATGTGCAAATATATGACATATGCTATAGCAATTTCTGGCTGATTTATTCCTAAAACATAGCTTCATAATGTTTAATGCAAAAAATTAAGCAATGCTCATTTATCTTTCTCTAGACAGATGACCAGACAGAGACTGCATATTTTAGGAACATAACAGGCCCTTCTACCAGCTCCGCTGCCACCAGCTCTAATCAAAACAATACAATGCCTGCACTCATTACAAAACACAACACGTTATAAAAATGTTCAAAATAATCTAAATGTAATTTAGCCTAATGTTAAAACAATAAAGGTCGATGTAGAATGAACACATAGATGCAGGGACGGCTATATTAACATTATCAATCACGGATACAATATTTCGCTTTCCAATACGCTGTTGTTTTTAAATGCCATGGTGTAACCGAGACGTCTCAAATCTAAATATTCCTCAGTCGGCCTCTATAGGCCATTTAAATGAAACTCTGACAATGGTCATATAAACCACGATCCACTTGATACTAATTAAGTCACGTAGGCCTATTGCAACAATATTTCGCATTATTTAGCACAGCGCCTTGGCTACTATTGCCAATGTAGGCCTTTTCATAACCTTATAGCCTAGCTCCCCCTCCCACCTCCACTCTCCTTTCTTCAGCATCAAATAATTGCATTCCACCGACAGCACTCACCTTCTCTCTGCGGGGCTCCGAGGGCTCGCTCCGGGTTGAAGTACGACATAATCCCCGCCAGCACTATCACCCAGCAGTGTCGTCGCATCGTCGCGGTGTCCACGGCACCACCATCCGAGCGATGCTTTCGGTCCTCTCCTGTTCCCCGCCACTGTCTACACCGTCTCCGGTCTAGCACTGTCTTCCCCTATTAAAAAACCCCGTCTCTCTAGATGTGCTGTCCTTCCCCCTCCGCCGTTGATCCCCTTTAATCCGCAATTAAACACGGTGTCGGTGTGAGGCGCGCTCTATTGTGCGACCAAAGCGACCCAAAAGCTCATTACGAGCAAGAACCGTGGCGATGATATCAACACTGTCTAGCCTACCTCCGGCGTGGACAACCGCCAGTTATTTATTCTGTCGTTTTACCTCTCATCGCACTTAGTGTCTAGTGTTTTCCCCCTTAAACCCCGCTAGCCTGCGTCAGACACAGCATGCTTTATCATGGTCCGCTCGTCGTTATTATGGGAATTCAGGCTTTTGCATGTCTCGCCACTGTCTCGCATGCGCGCACATTTGATTGTTCTTGACGTCAACGTATGTGCTATGGATGAAGCCCCACAAATGATGCATGTGTATAACACTGCATAATACATTATTGATAAACAGTCATTTATAACTTGCATGGTCAAATATATATATCGTGCAGCATGACAGAATTTCTAAATATATAATTTCTACATCAACCATAACAGCAGGCTGCTGAAATTAATGGACAGGTGTGATAGCAAAAACACACTCTCCAAAAATGCCAATTTAAACATGTCATCAACATTTTCTTTTTATAAATTGTATCACTGAGCATTGTGGATAATGAAGGGATACTTAAGTGCAATACAATTACAATATATTTATGTACATCAATTTAGGCAACACACCAAATAGATGGTTTCAGGTTGCCTATGCATATACCTGTTATCTGGCTTCTGAGAAGAGCGGCAGGTGGACAAAAGCTACATTTGCATCTGGTGGGAAATTAAACTGAAGATACCACAATAGTATTCTGGTTTTACCAGACCCAAAATTCACTTTGTGAATATAATCCCAGCAAAAAAAATTTTTTATGTAGCTGAAAACAATAGTAGGGCGGAGCCAGGCTACCACACTACCCTAGTGGTGACATTCTCGCTGTATTTTAAAGTTTAAACTTTATTTATATCTGTTGAAATCCGTGCTTTTCACCTAATTATTTTAATTGAGCAACCACAAGTTGTGGAGTCTGGGGATGTTTACTGTATGTCAAGTCAGCCACAATCATTTTCTAATCTAACCCATGTGAAAAAAAACGGAAATGAGGGGACATGCTATTGGTAATTTGTGTACTGTTAATCACCGCATCACACAAACATATATTAATAATAGTTCAGAGCAATTTAACATAGATAGCTCATGACTTCAAAATCTCATCTCTCCAGCTGTCTTGGTCCCTTCTCTGTCGCTTTCGTGCAAGTTCTGGGAAATAAGCATTGTTGTATGGTCTGTCCCTCTCCTCTGTCTCTCTTCCCAGTTCCTTCTCTTGCACTTTGCCATTTCTCAGGTCAAGCAAGGCCTTGGCTCTCCTCCTCTCCTCAGCTTCTCTCTGTAAACGCTCAGCACGTAAGCGCTCTATGGAGCTACAAAAGAGTACTTGTTA
>JAODUG010000008.1:2594341-2628489 GCA_027564795.1 Aphredoderus sayanus
CCCCCCCCCCCCCCCCCCCCCCCAAAGAAGACACAAAAGTCAATCAACATGAAATGCTTATAAAACACATGGTAAATCATCTGATTAAATTTAGACATGACATACGTTTTTAGAATGGCCCGAAGTGCAACCTTTCTCTCCCTCTCTACAAATTTATCGATGAGGTAAGAGGCCATGCGTGGGGCTCCCAGGTACAGCTTAAAGAAGCGCTGATAGTTGCCTAGAGCCCAGGCAGCACGGAGGGCAAGAGCATGAGATACACACGCATCTTCTCGCAGTGCTGGAGTCAGGTACACCAATTCAGTAGTCAGGTCTGGAGGAGAACAAAGGCTAATGATTATGTAACCACAACAAATAGTTGACGCCCAAATCAGGTTATCTGCTATATGACACATCATTTTTAGTACAGCATAGGGTATACAGTCTATAAATATTAACATACCTCCAGAGTTTTTAGTAAAGATGTAATAAATAATTCTGTATGCGGTGAACTCCCCAATGTTCTCTGATGGATTGTCCTTATACAAGGCCTTCAGCTGGGTCTGGCACTGGTTGAACTCCTCATGGTCTCCCTGAAAACAGAATTCAATGTCTAAACAGTATTCAACAAGGAGGAGGCATGCATTACACAGTTTTAACTTGTAATGACACAAAAGCAAACATGCCTTTTCCAGAGCGATGCGGGCATGACACTCGTACACTTCTACTGTGAAGTCTGTACGAATTCCCTGGACCTGGAGAAGAGGATAACAAATCATAAACAATGTATTTAAACCACAGACAGATAAGCAGCTTTGACGTTAATGAAACTAACTGTTAGGTCCTGCCGTATGGATTTCATCTGTTCACAGGCATAGGTGTAGTCCTGGTGCGTCTGCCAGTGGGTCTTCACTGTCTGCAGAGATTTCCGCAGCACCTGGTCAAAAGTGAAACGCAGTAATAGATTTAAACCTTGACTGAGATAATGTGTTGCTAATCAGGTGGTACAAAAGAAATACATTCATTTCTCCAATATGCAAAGTAGGCTGGTGGACTAAAACTCACTTGCACTGGGCGCACAGTAGAGGGGTCTGGGGCACAAGTGAGTCTCAGGTAGTTCTTTGTGATGTCCTGGCTTGTCCCCACAATGGGGCAGTCCTCCCAACTAAGACCTTCTTGCGTTCCGTTGGGCAGGTCGATGGTATTGATGGAGAGCACCAATGGCTCAGAGCGAAACTGCTTGTGGAAGCGAGCCGCCCTGCTCTGCTTCTTGGCCTCTCGGTTAGGGTCGTGGAAGTCAAGGCCAGCATTGCCTCCTTTCCTCTTCTTGCCACCAGGAATGGAGTCATCCAAGTTCCTGTAGCATTAAAATTACATTTTAAAATCACCATTAGTCAGACTATTTAGTGTTCAATATTTCTACTTAATGCATTTTTATGTGCATCGATTCCTTTCCATTACCTCCTTCCCCTATTGGCTTTTCCTCCTCTTCCACGGCCCCTCTCACCACCGCCACGTCCTCGATCCCTGTCATTTCCGCGGCCACGCCCTCCCTTCTGACCTCGTCGAGACAGCTGTGGTCGGAGGTCACTGGAAATGCTACTGTCCGACTGGGAGCCAGAATCACTGGGAGCACAGACACCACACATTAAAAAACAGACAGGGACATTCTCAATAGATGCATGGGATGGGGGGGGACACCAATCTACCGTAACGTTAAATTAAACAAAACAAGGGAAACTAGCTAATGTTAACATTATACTAATGACTTTACCATCAATCTAATGTTACCTAGCATTAATATAGAAGCATGTAACAAAACAAGAATGTTTTTCCCCCTCTCGTACAATGGCTCCGACGCCTATGAGCTGGGCGTACCTGCGCCTGTGCCTCTGGCTGCTGCGGTCTCTGTGTCGGCTGTGGGAGGGGGATGGTGAGCGAGAGGAAGAGCGAGATGAACTGGATGAGGGGCTTCTCTGAGAGAAGACGTTCCTGTAGTTGCCCAATCTGTGGGCAACACCTCTGCCCCGTGCAGAGGCTGCTGTACTTCCACCACGGCTCACCATACTGTCTATTGTTCGCTGTGCTGGCACCACCTCCCAACGAGACTGCTTGGCCTTTAGCCTAAAGAGGACAAGGCATTACAGAGCACTAGAGTCAGAGAAACGCTGAAAGCCAGAGTCGAGAAAAACAGTATGTACAACCCGTGTTTAAAAGCTATGGTCATGGGTTACAATGTGTTTTTGAATGAGATTCAGTTCATGTTGGTTAATAAGAAGCTGTACTTACTCTGGCAGTGGTTCATGGGTCCAATCAATGGTGTAGGCAGAGCCATCTTTCAACCGTTCTTGCAAAACTTCCTTAAGCACCTTCTCTGTACGATCTTTGTCCTCCTCTGTTTCACATGCAGTGAAACAGCGCTGCACATACTCCTTCATGGCCTGTGGCCAGTCCTGGGGCCTGGTGAGATGAGATGCATTTGTCAGGATGTGATCTATAAACTATATAGGTGCAAGTGCAAGTGGTCCAGTTCTCTCACCGTGCTGAAGGGGCTCCAGGTGCGGTGTTGGCAGTTGCAGTGGAGGAAGTACTAAGATTCAATGAAGATGGCTGCTCCCCTGGAGGAAAGTTCTGACCAGTCATGACATAGGGCCTCTTAGGAATATTGAACTTCACAGCACCTGCTCCAGGAGCTTCTGTTAGGGATCAACATCAGAAAATTATTCTTGGCAACAATGTCTAACTTTCGAAACATCTGAAAACGTTACATCAAATGACTACCCTTAAGAAAAAAACGTTTTTATTTTTAAAAGACCATCCCGCCCAGTAAGCATGCACATACTCATACTATAAAATTCATAACGTGATTCTACGGGCCACCATCAGCACCCAATGAAAGACCCAATACATCTTCATTATCATCCACAAAAAGCAACCATTTTACACACCTATTCATTGTTTTTCTATATTGCAAATTATGCAATAATAATAATAATAATAATAATAATATATATATCATACGTTTCATGCGGTGCCATAGTTGCTGTCCTTGCTTTTGGTTTTTGTTGCCATCTCCTTTTCCAGGTCCTTGTCCATATTGGCTTTGCTGCTGCTGCTGCTGTTGTTGTGAATTATTCTGAGAGGTCTGATAGTTGTTCTGGGCCTGGAAGCCCTGACTGTAGTTAGGCCTTCCCTGGTTAGGATTGTAAACTCGCATTTGGTTTGGATCACTGGGTGGGTAAGGCATAGGGTTGGTGGCATTGTAGGCATTTTGTGAGGGAGGAGGAGGGGGGTATTGTGAGTTGGGAGAGGGGGAAATGGGTGGCGGGGGAGGTGGTTTCTCTGAGGTGGTTGGGCTCTGGGGTTGAGGGGTTGTAGGGGGTGGGGGCTGGGGTTGAGAGGGGTAGCTTGATGATTGGTCATCCATTCCAGGAACAGGAGGCGCCTTAAAAAGAAAAAATGTTTAGTTGTAAAATGTAATTCTATTTAAACAGTAAATATAAAAATAAAAACACTTAAGCAAAAAGGTAATCTGCACAACTGGATAGCAAATGGCACAGGCTTGTCTAAAGAGAAACAACAACAATTAATTCCATACCTGTCCATTAGAAGTTGGGGTTCCTGGGTAAGATCCTGGAGGAGCACCATACTGCCGTGGCGGATAAACAGGGCCATACTAAATAAATCAAAGAGAAAGCTAGATCACACTTTTTAACGTGAACTCACCACTTTTAGTGAGCATTAATTATGGTTATGCGAATGACATGCAGATAAAAACATATGGCAATAACATTGCTAATGTTTTAAATTCTAGTAATTTTTCCATGCACATTATAGACCGGTACAATAAGCAGTAAAGTCATGATTATATAAGAAATAAGCATAGCATTCAGCAAAACACAATGTAGTATATACGTTGCATCATTCTGTTGGGTGGTGAAAAATCACTTACTGTGCCCATGGGATAGTAGTAGTTATAGGGGTATGTATAGCCAGAATACTGCTGCTGATTTTGTTGGTACCATTGAAAGTACTGTTGTTGCTGAATGGCTGCAGATTCTGTTGCTCCTGGTTGAAACTGATTAGCCTGAAAAATACAGACACGTGTACTGTTACATACCCTCAGTGTTTTGTATGAAACACTTGAGCTGTGCATCATGGTTTGCATTTAAACACACACACACACACACACACACACACACACACACACACACACACACACACACACCTCTCCTGTGTTCAGATTGACCTGTGAAGGCTTAGTGGCGCTCTGATTCTTGCTAATGGAGGCTAGAGCTTGTCTTGCCTTCTCCCATTCTGGGTTTTCGTGAACCTGCCCATCTAGAGCAGCTCCATAGGACCTAGAATATTAAATGTGAAGGATTTTAAGTTTGGTTAACATCAGTTGGTTATAAAAACAATCTAATATCTCAAACGTTTTCCTGAATTACATTGCTTTGCTCCCATATGTCCATGTTATAATAGTAACAACAATTACCATATTCAACCTGATTGCGGTGACGTAAACGTTAGTAAAGTACATACTGCTTTTGCCATATTGTAAAACCAGCAAATGCAATGTACAGTACAGTAAAGTACTTCTAAGCCGATGTTAACTCATTGCATAAACTGAAATCGTTAAAGTACCGGTATTGTACGGTACAGTAACTACAAATGTAGGCTACGGTAAGTAACGTAACAGTACTGTTGTAACTAACGTACTGTACTGTATAGTTAGTACGGCACTGTAGGCCATGACTGGGTATTCATAAATATATGTTAGAGTAACAAATAATGTAATGTAGATGACTTATTTTATCGGTATAATATAAAAGGCAAAGTTAGTAAATATTACAAGGCTAGTAGAAGGCTAGCAGAAGGCTCGGTATTAACGTACCAGCTAGAGGCCGGGGTTGCTTGAGTCGTATTGGCCGCCATTTCACCAACCACATTCGCTAGCTCCCTAGCAGGAATGCGGGCTAGCTCTACTTTACCAGCTCTCCTGTGCGACACTAAGCAGGACGACAATGTAAACAAGACTCAATCCGACGTGACAGCAAATGTTACTTGACTGCCAGAACGCCTCTCACTCTTGCTAGAATAACACACGACCGACGTTAAATATGTCGACATAAAAATAAAGGCCTGAAATAAGTCTAAATAAATATAGTCACATTAATCTCATACTTTCGAATGGTACAAAATGGCAGTTGAGCGAAATCTTCTAAGTCACGTGACTACCCTTATGCGCGTCCGGGGCGTGCCCGATTTGATTGGATGAAATAACGGATGAAACAATAACCTAACAATTTGTTTTTAAATTGATTGTTATTTTTATAGAAGACAATTTGATAAATAAGTTAACAATTATATTTCTATAAAACAATGGTAATGTATATTAAAAAAAGCAAAATATCTAATAGCCATTCATTTGTTTCCTGTCCACAGCAAACATTACATTCAGTTATGTTAAACCTCCTTGCAAACTGTAGGCCTACACTACCATTAACAGTACCTGCATCTCTGGTTCGAAAAGGTTTAGTATGTTAATAAATTGTTACTATTGCAATTAGAAGAAATTTGACATTTACTTATGTAACGTCAATAAAATGCAATGTTCTGAAAACAGGTAGAGCTATGACATATATTTTAAATATAGCCCATAGGCCTACCTGTATATATTTTCAATTGTAATAGTAGGCCTCGCATAGGGCCTAAAATAAAACCAAACCATTGCACAAATATGTTCAGCATGTCTGTGAGATACTCCCAAAATGACTCACTTCCCTGCACCATTGTATAAAATCCCTGGGGCAAACAGTGGCTGTTCTTTCTCTTAAGGCCACGAGAAGAAATTGAATAGGCCTATTTTTATTAAAGTTTTAAGAAACCCAAGATTCAAACTACAGAAAAAAGTTCTTCCATGCTGCTCAAATGTAACCATAACACATTAAACGTTGGCTATGCTTTCCCCCGCGCTTAAAGTGTGTGCAGGTTACATTTTATTTTAATAGATAAAATAAAAAGTAGGTAGAATAAGTGTAGACGAAAAAGTTTAGAGTCTCTAAATAAGTCACAGTAAAACGTCATGGAAGGATGGCAAGGAATTACACAATCACGGTGACGGTTGTCTAACTGGATTCCTGCCGTTTTTAATCGACTAGCCTAAGCCTATTTAGTTACAGTAGGCTATATGCACAGAAATATATAATAACTATATGTGGCATATACAGTAGGCTAGGTTAAGATAGGCTAGCTAGATATCAACATAATGATAACTAGGGTCTGTAGGCTATAATGGGGAAAACTATGTAGCCTATTGTTGTATTCATTGGCCAAATAAAACAGCTGATTTATAAAATACGGTAGTATAAAGCCATTGGCTGATCTTTTTGAATAACACTCCAAATTAGCAAATTATAGTTAAACAAATTAGACATGTCCAGTCTTTAGGCCTAGCTGCTTAGCTGATGGTGACATCTTTCAACAGGCCTGCGTTATCTGACCGCATCATGGCTCGCAGCAACCTTTATTACAAACTCCAGCCCATGCTGCTCCAGTCTAATATAATCGCGTCACTTCCTTACCTAATGCCCATCCCTTAGGAAAAAAAAGTAAAATTCACACAGGCAAACGACAGCAAGAAAAAAGAACAAGGACATTTTCGTATTAGAAAAGCTTTAACATATATCCAGATGAGCATTTGGATACTAAGGGAGCATTCCAAGCAGCAACTTTTATACTTTTAAGTAAGTTTATATTACTTTGTTTATGATAGTCCTGTAACTTGAACCTTTCGTCACCGTGTCCTATTTTTACGAACAACTTTTATGAGTTTTACATATTTTATTAGGTTACAATAATTTTATTAATAAAAAACATTTAGATAAATAGGCCTATGTTATAAATAATTGAGAATGGGCTATGTAACGACCAGTAACACAACTCAATTACATAAAAAATAATCTCGCGCATGCTCGCGCGCGCGCGCACGCACACAGACACACACCCCAGATTTCTCAGAATTATGTATGAATTGGATAATATTTACAAATGTGATGTGTTGAAGAACCAACTAAATCATTTCTGGGGACATTCTCTTGTAACTCTAATTGTTGAGTCACAATGTTTCAGGTCAGTTTTGTAGCAAATGGAGACTATAGATATTTATATAGACTACATAAAAATAGTAATAAGATCAAATTGGCTTGGGTAGATATCCTACATTATTTGGGGGTGGGGATTGTATTAATTTCATCAAAGAGCAACTTATTTTCTTCCTGATACACCCTCAGGTAAAGTATAGAGAGAAATATGTGCTTGTGTTCAATGCTGTTTCACATGCAAGTCCCAGCATGGCCTTTATTGCTGTAACAGTGCCAAACAATTCACTTGTTTTTTAGTCTTGCACAACATTAATCCTGTCTTGCCATAGCAGCTCAGTGGACATATTATTTAATTATTTTGCTACATCTTTGTATTTTGACTAGTACAATTTTTAAACAAAATTATATTTTTTATACATTTCTCTCTCCTTTACTTTCTATTACTCAGTAGTCATGCCTCTTCACAAATCGTCACGGGCCCCTCGCCTGGACCCTACCATGATCTCAGCCCCCCTGGGAGACTTCCGCCACACAATGCACATTGGGAGGGGAGGAGATGCCTTTGGTGACACCTCTTTCCTGTCCACGCATGGTCCAAGCCCAACCAGCTCTGACCCCGGGGCCCCTAGAATGTTGCCAGATGGTGATGATTCTCAAATGCCCATCAACTATACAGAGACTGTAACAGATAGTTTGGAAAGTTTGCCGAACACTGAACTTCAGCACTCTGATTCTGTTTCTTCATTGACCTTGGACCTTGATCTGGGCCCGTCCATTCTGGGAGATGTCCTAGGGGTGATGGATGGTCTTGGGCTTGACTCTGAGTGGACAAATGCCATTGATGATAAAGTGTTTGGTCCTAACAGCAGTGACACCACATTGGAAAAGAAGCAGGGGAACATGATGTCAGAGGAAGTGTGTCTAAGTATGCAAAACAACCGGAAGGAGAAGAAGCTGGCTGTGATGGAAGGGAACTGGAATGGGGATAAGGGAGAAGGCAGGGTAACAGATGAGAATGGAATCAAGTCAAAAGGGTTAAGGCCAAAAGTGAGATTCAGTGATAAACGAGAGGAGATTATTCGCCAACCATCTGAGGAAGAAGAGGGACATGGGTTTGATTTCCAGGAAGAAGATGAGTTGATATGTCACAGGCCAATAGTAGGTCAGAGTGAGAGAGATACCTACCTAGCTGGTGACCACAAAGGAGTGTTAAACAATAACAAAGGAGACGTGCCACCTAGTCCCACCTCATCACATAGCTCAGAGTATGAAGAAATAACCGCTTTGGACAGGAGGAGGGTTGACAATTGCCATTCAGAGACAGATTCTGAAGAAGAGGAAACAGGAAACAGTGGAACAGGCTACACATTTGAAGATGAATTTGACGATGAAATTGGTCTATAGTGGGAATACATATTTAATATGAAAACAAATATTTGCTATCAGGTTAATCAAATGTATATTTGTTTTAATTTGCATTGCCATTTAAAGGGGCGTTTTGGCAGACTGAATTAGAGACAAAAATGACAAATCAAATTATGACTTACAAAGTTCCTCAACTGGAAAACAACTTTAGATTTTTTTCTTGCATTTTTACAGAAGTTCAAACTGTCAATTTGACAACAAAAACCTTGTGGCACTTTAATTAATTTAAAGTTCCTGGGAGTTTTGCTGTGGAAGATAATCTCAATGATACAGTAGTCAGTAAATTAATGATGCCTTTCTTTCATATTTAGTTTATTATGTAAAATATGTTATTTTATCCAAAGTCCATATAACACTTTTTATTTTAAGAGTTTTTATATTATGGTGCCTTAAAGGGAGCTGTATACGTATATTACCCTGTCCTTCCAAGTTATTTTAAGTTTTACACGTTTTCTTTTAATTTGTCATTGATGTGTAGTGCATCAAACTTCAATCTGTAAGAACTTTAAACCAAAGAAGAAGAATAAAATAATAACTTCAATTAATGTTTTACCAATACATGCTAATTAGTGTTTGAATTACTCCCCTCATAGCCTGGAATTCTGGAGGAAAAAAGCTAGTACTCCTATCCCTTCATGGTAAATGCAGTGGTTACACTTTTTTCTTCTTCATCAAAGCAAGTGCAACTTCATTCCAGTATTCATGCTGTGAGGGGTAATTAATACACTAGTTATCATTTTGATTATGTATTCCTATTGAAATGCTGTGAAATGTTAACGTTACAATTATATATAGCAAATTTCCCTCTAATTATGATCAAATCAAAAGGTAGTTAATAAGTATTTAAGTGTTTGTTGGGATAGTAACCAATGCCCCTCTAAATGTTATTACCACTGACAATCTTGGAATTCAAGGTCCTTCCATATTGAGGATCAAGATTAAATGTTTATTTTTATAAAAATGCCTTTGCCACATCAGTTGTTAATGCTGTAATAGGTGAGACCACTACAAAAATGATCATGTTCATATCATTAAGTTAACGGTGTAATAGTGAGGTTACTACAGAAATCATCGTGTTCATCTCGTTATCTTATATTAGAATGCTGAGAAAAAGCATCTATGCTTCACAAATTTGCCTGTGCTTTTGTGCATGTTATGCTGTGGGTTCAATATCTGTAGATGACAGTGACAGTAATAAATACTTATTGGTAATTAATGAATTTGTAACCTTATAAATGTTACAGATTATTCTAAGAGCGATTCAGCTATTGCCAACCAGATTATACCATACAAAATAAGGGGTGTTATACATATTATATAAAAGAGATAGATATACAGTACAGGCCAAAATGGGAAGGTGTGTCCAAACCTTTGGCCTGTACTGTAGATATAGATAGATATAAAAATAAAAAAAGTAGCATAATGTGTATGAAGCCAAGTAAATAAAAGTTCGATAAAAGTTTGTTTTGGACATAGTTTTATTTCTAGCATGAAATCATATCATTTTGAAACTGAACATCTGTAAAGCATAGAGTGTATCCATGAGAGAAGAGTAAAACCCAAAATGGGATGTTTAATGACAAGCTAATGTCATTAGAATTATTATTATTATTATAGGTTATGTTTCTATCCAAAGCGATTTACAAGGTCGAGGATTACAACTCTGGGGCTTGAAACAATATTCTGGATGGGAGTCAAACACCCAGACCAGACTATTCTGCTCATTAAGAGGGAAAGTTAACTACTGCATGGAGTCAAAAAGTTATGTACAATAGCTCCAAAACTCATTTGAAGAAATACCTCAGTCACACATCAAAAAAATACTAGCTTTCTTTCACGCTCTCACATACACACTAAACAGATATTGTCCTGAAGATGTTGAATCCTGACAAAGCTGTAGAGATGAGCACACCAGGTAACTGTGGATGCCAGTGGATCTCTTTGACCTCAGACTGACCCTGGTGTAGAAAGAGCAGCTGGGGGGGGAGGTCCTTCATCCCCTCTGTCTTTGCACCCACTTCACACGACTCTACAGAAAGATCCCATTGGCTGACAACATCATCTGCTCCAGCAGCAGCAAATACACTGGAGTCTGCAGGACTCCATTCGACAGAGGTGATTGGAGCACCGTGCTGCTTGAAGTTCGCTACTGGCCGTCCCGACTGGAGTTAGGGGCAAAATAACACGCATGTAATGATTATCAAATTAAAAATCTTTATAAATTGAAACCTCATAAAAATCACAATACTGTGTAACAGGCACAATAAATTTGTTTAAGTGGTAAAGTAAATAAAAAAACTCATCTTTTAGGCGTGGCATTTCTATATGCATTGTGTATGTGTAGCCTAATACATACAGAATTTGACCTTACCCACCATCCCCATTCAATTTGTTAGAAACTATCATGCATTTGCATACATACTGCATTTTCCAAGCCATATCAGTTTTTTTGTGTCTTCTCACTGTCTACGTGGTTTTTTCTTTCAACAAACTACCAAAAGGACAGCCATCTGTTGCATCTGGCACCCGTAAATAACTATGTTAAAAATGTTTCCACCTGTTGCATTACATTTGGAATTACATTTTACAGAAATAGGCTACTGTATGTAAACAACGCAACAAACTTACAATTTTTCCCAATTATTGCAGTGTTTGGCTGCACTAGGCCTAAATGGTTGGACTGGGAAAAGCATTTGGAGTAGTGCTATGATTGCTAAACCTACTTACAAAATCAGGGAGAAGAGTGCAAAATATTGTCTAAGGAAAGGAGAGTCAAGTGTCCAATCAACAAGGATTTCCAAAGCAAGAATCTTGACAACATAGTAGTGTACTGCACTTTTTTTTGCCAGGTATAGGAGGCAAAATCGAAATAACTGCAACTATTAACCAATTGTAATGGAATAGTAAGCAAGCATATTACTGTAATGTTAAGATGCTTTTGCATTCTTGTCTTAAAATCTGATTTCCAAATCAATAGGCTACATAGTCTACTGGTATGCAGGCTACTCGATTTGCTCAATACTGTGCTTTTCTCACCCACCCTTAACCTTATGGGCTTGGCAAAAATACAAGGTAGTTCACTAATAGTTCTGATAGGAAATAGAAGGCAGAAATGTTGGTCATCATTCCAAGACAACTGAGACAGATGTAGCCTATGGCTCTTACCTATTTAGACTAGTTTCTCAAAATATTGCATCATTCTCTGCAAATTAGCAGCTTCCACAAATGTTCCTGAACTTTAGACATCGTAAAATCGTCTTAAATTGGTCATTACTCGTTACATAATTTATTCCAGTCTATTTACATCCCAGGACCTCCATTACCCCAGTTAGAGTGGGCGTGGTTAAAATGAGCAACCCAGTCAGTGTTTTAATTTGCTTGCCTAATACAGTAGTTGCAGTGAAAATATTATATTGATTTATGATCTTATTCAATCTAGGAGGTTTATTTTGTGCATTGATGTTTATAAACAGTATTTTAGTTAATAAAACATGACATTTAACCACAGGCAAGGACCTTTAAGTTTTATGGTTCACCAGCAGGGATGTAATGCCGTCATGGTCTTAAATAAGATGCCTATGATGGAACATTTAAATATCAATTTTATATTAATCCTGTCTTCAGTCATATTTTCTGCAATCGCTTAGTTCGACACAAACAGATAGCAGCTGCCCCCCTCCATATTAAGCGGGTCTATCATCACAGTACAGCCTGAAAACATATGCACAGACATATGCTGCCAGACAGTTAGCAAAAAAGTGAATTCTGATAATAAATACACACTATTCTTGAGTGGGATTTAAGATGATGCAAAAGATGTTCCACCACATTTCATATATTTATATTGGTTTTATACCTGAAACTGACGCAGGTCCCATACTTTTAGGAGGCCATCGTCCCCTCCTGAAAGCAGAAATGGTTCACTCCTATTCCAGCTGATGACATTGACATCTGCTGAGTGCGCTTCAGTAGCTGCGAGCATTGAATTTAGTGGGGCACGGATATCCCAGATACGGATCGATTGATCCACTGAACAGGATGCAAAAACCTGACACAAAAAAAACAGTGTGTTGCTTTCAGATTACATGCTAACAAGATAAAGCCTGGTTGTTACAAATCGTGCCACATATCAGCAGACAATGCATCCTCTAATTTGACACTGTGTCAAAGTGGCCTCTGCCTCAGTGTGACACACAAGCACAACATTGCTCCAGAGATCAGAGACATACCGTGGCTTCAGTAGGGGACCACTGCAGATCCTCCACAGATTTGCTGTGTGAGGCGTAAGGCCGCTGATCCACCTTCCACGAAGTGCCTCCTTCCTGTGGCTCCCACACATGTATATTCTTGTTACAGTCACCACTAACAAGACGGCCTGTTAGCAGCAGAATTAAGTTTAATGAGAAAAATGTTTTATGATGTTTTCAGTTATACATGGTATGGAGATTTTATTAAATAAAATAAATCAAATTGTGACCTGCTCTATCCCCTGCCCAACTGCCGCCCCAAATAGGCTATGTGAATCATTACATCCCATCATAAATCTACATATACGTTGCTTGTGAACCACAATGTATACACTGTCTTAATTACTATATAATAACGGAATAACTATCTGTCTCAACACTGAACAACTTCAGCTTCAGCAAGTAAAACAGAAAAGGTACCCATGATTCATTGGCAACATTTGCCAACTGCTTTTGCTCATCAAGTTATTCTTCCATTCATATTATAATCGCAAAATAGGCTGTCCATCATCAAGACATACATTAGAATGTTCTGCTAATTGTAATGTGTTAGTGCTTTTGTTATTATACATGTACTGCACGGGCATGACTTACTTACCAGGGACTTTAGGTGACCAATCAATAGCAAAGCCTTCTGTCATGTGGCCAGAGAAACTGAAGAGGGGTGTGGCTTCCTTTTGAGTTTTAATAAAAGATGCCATAGCAACAGAACTGTGGACAGCTTCCAACTGCTGTTGCAGATCAAATATTTCCACCTGGCTTTTCTCAGACCACACTGCAGCCAATGACTGTTCTCCACGTTGAGTCACCTAAGAGAACACAAATCAGGTCAGTTCTATCTGATTTACAAAACAACATAGCTACCATGTGTTCATTTCCATTGTGTACAAATATGGGAAGTTTTCATAAAAATATTTGGTAAAATAGCCTACCCGGACTCTGTTTGTTACTCCATAGTGGGGCAACATAGCCAGTTCCATTAATGGTTTCTTGTCTTCGTCTTCATCATCATCATCACTCTCTTCATCACTACTCTTTTCCTCTTCATTCTCGTTCTCAGTCCCATAAAGGTTATGCATGCGCATGACAAGGAGTCTAACAGAGGATGATGTGTGCAATATGAGCAGAAACACAACAAGGATATCACCGGGATAAACCTTTCAATCCACTAATTACAACGTAACTATATGAAAATGCATACACTTCAATTTACTTTTGATATAATTTCTTAATAATACAGTGCTGCAGCCTTCTAGTTCTATGAACCACTATGAAACCTACCTATTCCTAAGAGCAGTGTCAGCTTGTGTGCCAGCACAGAGCAACATGGATATGGGGAATTGCTCCCGTCCATTTCCATCTGCATCTCTCAATACGTCGAAACTCAAACACGGGGAACCTAAAAGAATATATAGTACAATAAAAACATTAATTCAGGGGATTTTCATTGATATTCGAGATTTCGTCTCAGTATTGTACATGCACACATACTGCTATGCATGCCATAACATAACATGCAGTATCCGTGCGAAACTTCTTATCTTGCCTGTTTTGCACTCATGGTACATGCGGTAGGCCGACCGGTCCATCTCCAGCTCTTCTCCAGGCTGAAGTGGCTGTAATCCTGGGATGTACACCTTGTTTTTTTCCTCTCCTTCCATTCCCCCTTCCTCCATTTCGTCTCCATCGCTGCCAGCTTCGCCCGTGTCCTCCATCTCTCCATCTTCGCTAATAAACGTGTCTTCGCCGGGCGCAGACATCTTGGAAACGAAACGACGCTGACTTCCGGTACATTCACCACACGTGGTTTTAGGTTTTTAGCTGACGTGAAGTCAGCTTAAAAACAACATAGACATGGAAAATGTATAATTACAGTTCATGTGATAAGAATAAGTTATGTATTTTTATGTTTAACATTTTCTATTTTCGCCTTAATAGTTGTAGGCTACATTATAAAACCTATTCCAGTCCAAACCATCTGAGAAAATATGTCAGATAAAATGTATAGGCTATTAAAAATATTTAATGTCATCACAACTTTCATTGGGCAGTAAGCCTAACAAAATATACCGTTAAATCTACTAAGTTACTCACACTTTCACTATGCTGACGAAATGCTGCTGCTTTCCTGCACTCCCTGTCTGTTACTGGAAATCTGAGATTCAACTGGTCTGCTTGGCGCTCCTGCCAATAACAATCTGCCAATTTAAAGCATGATAAGACGGCTGGTATTCGGTAGAGAGCTTTCTACCCATAGCTATTTTTAAATAATTTGAATCATTCGTTTTTTGTTTTGCTTTGTAAACTTTCACAAGAACTATTGACAAGTGTGCAGCCCGCATTTTCTTACAGGGTTCTGGCACAAATGGCTTGTTTGTGCAGTGTGCGCAGTCAAGGGCGATGGCATTCATTATCATAGGCACTTTCGTTTCAGTTGTTTTTGCACAAGGGTAATGCTTTGTCTTAACGTTTCTTCATTAATGTTGCTCATTTCCCCACACATTTCATCAGGGCACCTTATAATTTCCTCCTACATTAGCCACATAGACCTTTATGTTGTGTTTAAATCATATAATCACTTTTAAACAATGTGCACAATAGTCTTTTTCAGACTGAAGCTGGTGATGAAGCAGGCCCACAGGTGCATAATCATTTGAGGTAGAAATAATAATGGTAAAACAGTATCATATCGCAGGTCAGGTAAACACCAATCAATTTGAACACATTACTATAGCAGTTTGTCTTGCAGCTGTACCCTACATGTAGAGCTATCCAAATGTTTTTAAACTGGGTTCCATGAGTCTGCTATGACATCTAAGCAATATGTGAATTATTGCTGCTTGAACACAATACGATAATTGATTCTGAATTAAACATTAAAAGCACTGAAAACCCTGTTACTAAACAAGTTCCAAAAAAAAGTCAAACTCAATAAGGCAGTTCCAACTACCATCAGAGTGGTCTAATTTAATCATTAACCAGGAGCCTCAACAGAAAAAAACAAAATGTAGAATTTTAATTAGAATTTTAATTTATTATAGGCCTATGTACAAAAGTAAACAAAATACTATATCTTAAACATACATTTACAATCAATGTAAACTGATAAATTTTATATTGATAGAATATTCCTTACAGTGGATTGCTCAGCATTTAAACTTGTTAGCATATGAACATAGCTGGAGCTTGTGGGTTGTTCTAGAAGTTTATATGTGTTTGATAACTGTTGTGCATCTTTGGACATTTAATACAACCTGTGCATTAACCTGTCATTTAATATTAGCAAAGCTACTGCAGTACACACAGGCAATATACAATCCACCACTCAGTGCCAGAAAAGGTTTCTTTTTGCATTTTAGTGTGCATAATCCTCCCTTTGAATAATTATAGCAACAACCATAAGTGCAGTCCAAAGAGCAAAGGGCCCCAGAGAGAAGCGGTAAATGTGGGGGATTGTGGAGTACTATTAATGGGCAGTTGAATAATGTCCAGCATCTTCTCATTCAGTTCTTCCTCCATGTTGTTAATCGATCGTGTCGTCAACAGTCTGGCTCTCAGCGATGGCTTAATTTCTTTCTCAACAACATAAAGGGCCAACGAGGGGAGTGAGCATGTTTTAATTGAAGTAGAGCATCCCACGTCCAGCCACCTAAGGAAAAGCTCTAACGTTTGCTTCAGGAGATCCTCTGGAGAAGAGGAGATGGTGGGGAGGCGAGAGATATCTTCCTCTTCAAGGAATCTCTGTGAAAGGAGTGAAAAGAAGAATGTATTACAGGATAAGGAATTGCACATACGTTTAATCAGGGATTGTGGTTTCTCAAGAATACAAACTATCCAATAATCACAAAACCTGCTCATGTAAACACATTTAGCATTTTACAGTGACACCAGTATAAAAAATTTAAAAAAGAAGCTAAAATAAGATATTGTATAATAATGTGTTAAATTCACACCTCTATATGTTTATTTTTATTTAGAATTATATCCAGTGTTTTTGTGATATCAACAATAAGGGTCTGATTGAGGTGTTCGTCCCAGAGGTTTGTAAGAAGGGTATGCCAGGAATCCCTGAGTACGACTGCAGCAGGGAACACACAACACTGCAACAAAAATGAAGTTCAACATTAATGAACAAATAACATAAAAAAAAAACCGTCACTCTGAAATGATGTATTATCTCAAATTAGTTAGCAAAGATGACAAAGTCAGCGATTAAGATGACAAAGTCTCCACAGAATACATTTTATGATAGATGTAATGCAGCTATACTGTTGTATCACTGCTACGTTGATGTGTTGCTGACATATAATGTTACCAGATGTGCATCTATTCCCATAAAAAAAACTATTGCCACACTGTTATTTTGGAAAATAATGTGTTCTTATACTTCTTAAATATGTTGGTCATAATTTTATTTTAAAGGCTAAAATAAATTTTGTCACCCCCTTCTCCTTTGTAGATTATGCAATTTACTCACCAGATCGGCACAAAGCATGTTGTTTCTGTAGTGCTGCTCAACATGGTAATCTTTAGGAAATACTGTCCGCTGAGAAGAAAATAGTTGCAATGAGAAATATGTGAAATGTATGCACAAATATACTGAAATATAATATTCCATGATGGACATGTAGAGTTTAATTTCTATTTCTATTATTTTTATGTTTTAATTTTCTGTTTATTTATTTATTTACAAATAATAAATCTACATAACACAACAGGAAACCGATACTTAAAGTGGGTAACTCTTCTCCTGAAAATGAATTGAAATATATATATTTTTTAAATCATTATTGCTATGCTTAGGGAAAAGATGTTTAACTTACGAATCCAGTTGGGTTAGACTCAATTGTTGTTTTGATATTTTTGACACCATCCCAATCCAAGTCACATCCACCACACTGGACAGTCAAAACTGATAGTAAGATCAAAACTGAAAAAAAGAGAAATCAAGAGCTATATGAATGGATGGAAACTTTGTGGTTTGCTGCACACATCAGCTGCAGGCACATCAATGACATAATTTGCAGCTTCAATCTTCTGTTACAACAGAAAAATAGCAGTGTTGTAACAGCACTATAGTAAGTGAGATCTGGAAAAGGAAGGTTAATTTTTCAGTTAACTTTAAAATTAGGATTTCCCCCTCGGATAAATTGCTAAACAAAAAACGTATCACAAATCATCATTGCTGGTATACAAGTGTGCATTATCTCACCTTGCAGTGACATCCTTTTATCTTTCTAAGAACGGACACTTCTCCATTTCTCTTGTTGAGAGCAATCACTTTACACAGAGCATTTCAGTGTCAGTCTGTGAAAGCATAATTTCCTTCTGTGGTTTCTTGAGGTCTTTGAAACACAAAGCGTTGCTGTGACGTCTCTTTTAACTCTTAATCTCTTACTTGTCTTGTTGGCATTTCTTTAAAGAATTGTCCTTCTTTTGTGTTTCTTTGGTACTTTCCAAGTATTGCCTAAGTTATTTTCACAAGCAAGCCCGCTCTCCCTTTGGATTTTCCCAGTTGAGCTCCCAGATGCCTTTCCTAGGTTTGGCCGCCCATTCCTTTCTCTGTTGATCCAGGAGTTTTATGCCCAGACAAATTCAATCACTCCTTTCGCCCTCAAATTGGTTGATGAATAGACTGAGAGAAGCAGGCCTGCTCTATACCCTGGCTGCCTCTGGGCACACAGTATATGCTCACTCACTCAGAGGCTGGGCTCAAAGTGAAAGTGCTACGAAGTCTATAATGCCTGTCTGCTCCCTGTAAGTCTGAGCCCCTCCCACTACCACACGCTTTACCTCTCTATTGACTGACCCGGACCCCTCCCCCATCACATTCTCATTCCATTACCCCCCCTTCCCACCCCAACCCCACCAATGCCCCCCCAAAATCACAATCCACCCTCCTTAGTCATGCAGCTGCGGCATATGTTTTGAATTTAACCTGCCCTTACACATCCTTGCACTTGTGTCAAGACAGATGCGCAATCCCCATACTGCTCAGTCATCACATGACAGTAGATTTGTCACAATCTTCATTAATCAAACATTACAGCAACAACTCATTAACAGAACATATAATTCTAGTGTGAAAGTTTAATGTGAAACTGGGACCCAGTTACTTAATAAGGCGACGATAATAAGGCGACTGGCCCATCTCCTGTCATAACAATACATGTTGTGATCTTCATGAGAGAACATGGAGAAAAGCCAACAATCACTAAAGGAAGAGAGCAAACACACTGTGTAACACAAGTATTTGCTTGGAATAGAAAAGGAAGAGGAAAAGAGAGTACTGTAACAAACAACTGAACCTCAGAACAGGCATGCCAACAGTCTCAGAGGCATCATCAACTGGAACCGTTCTGTTATGAGGTTTTCATTTTTTAATAGTGGGTTTAAATATGCTGTCCTGTTCCTGTCTCCTATACAAATGTTTATTTTTTAAACCTTAATAGAGTTATTTTAGACCCCCCATTTTCAGGTCAGATATTTAAACAAAGCCTTATGTGCAATTTGTATTGACAAAAGTGACTAAAGCCATGCAAACTGTGGCTCATTAAGAAGTGAATCCGTTCTGATGCACTACAAGCAATGCTGGAGAGACGGCTTGCTTGCTTGCAACCATTTTGTACACTTGGGATTTCCTGGCTCACAACTACTCATTATATAGGATGTGGTGCTGTCAAGAAGAAATCTGTTCACCCCCACGTCAGTTTCACCCTAACTTCAATTTCACTACCTTTCTCTTTGTTGTAACTGTTTTCCACAAGATGGAGCCATCCACAGACTACAAGATGCTAGTCAGACAAAAATTATTTTATTTGATTTTAAAACATATGTACATAACATAATCTATTTGACAGTTAAGTTATATACATGTATACACACATATGTATTATTATAAACACAAAAATACAGACACATGCCAATAACATGAAAATCTCCATTCTTCCTTGGTTCAAAATTGGTCACCCTTCCTCATCTCCCTACTGTACCTCTCCACTGTCTCGGTCATTGACTGGGGCTTCTCTCCCCACCTCTCACAGCAGTCATTAGATGACTCTTGTAGGTCTTGCTGAGCCCAGTCATCCAGAATTTCAGCAGTCTGACATTGTCTTCCTCCCCGGGCCCCGTGGCTCCCAGGAGGGCAAGCACTTTCTGGGTGTCCTCCCTCCCACGCCCATCAACTTTAGAGAACTTAAACAGGACTTTTACTTTACTGCCAGGAGAAATCACAGATGGGGAGGATATATCACCGAGAAATTGGGATGGGAGAAATGGAAAGGAAAAGTATTTGAAAATCCTTAGAACTGTAGAATATTGGTCAAAGCCCTACTGAACTTACTGACTCTCTTTACTGCAATATTAAGTTATAACACAGATGTTTCCCAAAGATTAACCCCTCATTCACCGAAGGTGACTGAATGGCAACAAACAGTTAATCTGCAATGACTTCCACTGTCTCTCAAAGTTTGTTTCTCAGAGTAAGGCACATGTAGGGGTTAGACAGGTTTAACATTGTAATGTTATACAGTAGTATGGTATTGTCAAGCTACTCCAGTAAATACTGAGGTAGGGATGGTTTAACAAAACTTAGCTAACATGCTTTTATTTAAGAAAGGTAGTACTCACTTCATCCATTCTTCTTTCAGACACAAGAGGCAGTTGGACACTACATCTACTGACAGATTCTCATTAGACAAGGCCACTTCCAGCTTGTTCAATAATGTGGGACCTGTGCAGAGATAGGAGAGATTCAGTCAGTTAATAATTTTCCTTCACATTCTCACAAAGAGACTGCATTATTTAAACTCAACCAAAATAAGTATATATATATAATTTATCAAATTTGATAAAACCAATACAAATTATTAAAATGTTCAGAAATTAACTTAACAGGTTACATTCAAATCTTTACCTTGACACATTTCTCGACATACAGTGAATAGTTTAAAGACCCTAGAAACATATGTAATGTATTTTGTTTGGAACTATGTACTCAGAAGGATATTACACCCATAAGTCGCTCCTTATAAAAATAGGCAACAATTGTATGCATATGGTGAGTCATTGCTGTGTACATTTTGTTTTTATCTTTATAAAAAAAAAAAAAAAAAAAAAGGGTACCTATTTAAAAAGGTAGAGTAAGGGATTCTGACTTTGAGTACACACAGAACAAGCAGCTAACAGACCATGAGTATATTAGCAAATTTCAGTGCATGACAAACACGTAGACAAACCTCAAAAACTTTGAGAATAATGAAGCACAAATGTTTGAGTTATGTTTACACAAATGAAGCACAAACTGACTGCTATCTGTTAAAAATGATATGAACATTAATGGGGTGCTGAGTGGTTTAGGTGAAAGTGGTGAAAGTGGTTCATCGAATCACCTGCCAAGTATTTTTTAAATTAGTTCAAGTGTCTGCCCTTTTCAAAATAATTTTGATGGATGGCTCCCCGAATGGTTGTGTGCATAGAACTGTATATGGTTGTGTGTGTAACAACCACCTGGCGTGTCAGGTTAGAGCTTTATGATAAACTGGGAAAGAGGTGTGGCCCTTCAAATCTAATTTGCCATGATACACACATTTTTAAAGTGACTGGAACCAACGGACAACATTTGATCAACAACATTAAATAATCTTTTGACATTTCAAAAATACATACATTTATACATACATACAGGTCATCCTGATGCTAAATAGTATGCAACAAAAAAGTACTTATGCTAGTTTTGTAAATCCTTGTTCCAAATATGTATGCATTTGCCAATTTCATGGGTGTCAACCAGTATAGGCAGCAATTGCACAGTAAAATCAAGACTTCTATGGGTCCAATCTAAAGAGCAATAGTGTTTACACATTACACTTTACAATCTAAAGTCAATATCGCATGCATCTTAATATGTAATCCTCTTTGTTGTAAGGACTTTTAAATACAATTTCATTAAACCAGTAAGGTATCCTCCTTACCCCTATCCATAGGCTGTGTGTTGGCGCTGCTTATAGAAAACTGGTACAAAGAAGAGATGTCATCTTCAGCCATCACAGAATACTGACAGATTTTATCTGCTCCAGCCACATCTATCAGCACGGAAAACTCTAAAAGAGGGAAACACTGACTTTACATTCTGCTTTTATTATCACACGGCAGTGACATACATACACTTGGGCTGCTAGACAATATAACATAACAACCTTACCAGAAGAGCTGACGTGGGCTGGGATTGGCACATCAGGGCTAAGACCCAGGAAGTTGCATTTGTAGGCCTCCTCATATTGGGAACTGTATGGTACAGCACGCACACAGCCCACTGGGAGCAAAGCCTGACCAGAAATTAATCAAACTAAATGTATGTAAAAAGTTTTTTTCCTCCCCAGAATAATTGTTTTACTACCATAATTACTACTAAACAGTATTTTACAAAAGAAAATAATACAAATAAAATAAAAAGAAAAGCACGACAATGCACTGTACCTTTAGTATTGTGAATGCAGATCGGATGAGTCCTCGCTCTCCACCTCTCCATATGACCTGATTTCCCATGAGGACATGCCACGCAAGCTGACGAAACTCTACAGCGCCCAAGACCTGAAGAAGAACCAGTCCACCACAGTTATGAAAAGATTAGGTGTGAGTTGTTGGGCCATAAGCTAAACACTCCAGAAGAAAAATAACATATGTACTGTAATACATATTTTTGGCCGCACAGAGAAGTATCTAACAATCAATGAACATCTTTTGAATACATTGTTATAGATAAAGTGGGTTTGTGTCATTGACAGTGATGTCTGCCGATAGAAGACAAACATTATAAATATATATGATTTTACTGATCTGTATACATCTGAGGTGTCAGATATTAAAAAACATGGCTAAAGGCTTACCTGTCTCAGGTGCCTCAAGGACATGAACTTTGGACCAGGATACCCATTAAATTTTCCTTCGTCGATTTGAAAGTCCTGGCTGAGTTCACTCTCCGGTTGGTGCCACTGTGGTGTGGAACCACCCTCCTCTGCCCCCTCCCAGCAGCTCATTTCCTCTTCTTGTTCTGTAGGTAAACAAGGACGTGCTGCTCAGTCCCACAAGTATAGGATATATACTCTTGCTATAAATAAAATATATGGTTAGATATTTGCGTCATTTATTTTATAACAACACATTGCAATATGTTGTCATTAATCTCATGTAGAAGCCTCTGGAGATATATACTGTAGTTATTACACATAGGTGGTCAAAACAATTGACAACACAGTACTTCTATTATAAGGGGAAGAATAAAAAGTTTCCCGAAAGCACAGCAGGTTACTTGTTAAGTGAATCATGTTAATCTTAGCCATGAGGTGCACATACTGTAGTCTGAGTCAAGTGACTCACACCTTCATAAGACACAAGGCAGACTAGTGACAGTGACTAGCTCAGTGGCTCACGGAGCTCCAACAAATGACATCACTTCATAAAGCCAAAGCTTTAGGAGGAAACGCTTCCTGTTTTATCAGATTTCCACTAGATAATATTAGATTTCATCCTTCTTTTACCCAGTTACCCTTTACCCAAAAAGGGTGAATCAAAAGGCTTGCATTCTCCAGCAGCGGACTTTGGGAATATTTATATTATCATTGGCTTCTTTATCATTTTTTTCTGGGAGGGTTTAAGAACTTCTGTATAGTCATGTATAAAGGCAGTCCAGTCACATAGTGTTCCATTTGTCAACAGTCTACTGTACCTGTCTGTCTTTCTATGAGGACCAAAGTGTCTTCTGTGGGAGCTCCTTCTAACAGCTTCTCTGTTAGCCGACTACCACAGGCCTTCAGCAGCCTGATAGGAGGGGAGGAGGGAGGGGAGTGGGACAGAAAGAGATAGACAGAGGTCAAACTTACATTTCATATTTTGCTTCTAACAGACAAAAGGCACTGTATGCTACGAGGGAGGTCTACCAGCTGAAGGATAAGTGCAGCCTTGCCCAAAGGTTTGGGTGCTGTGTGAGGGAGGTCAGAGAGCGGGCAGCATTTCCACTTCTCTGGTGGGGAAACACTCCTGGTGTGAACGCGCTGTTCATCCTCGCGGCCCGCTGAGGACACACTCCCTGCTCGTTATCAAACACCTGCGGTGGGAGACAGGCACAGGCCGAGACAGGGGTCAGGTCAAAACAATCTCATGTAAAAGCTTCAGCCAACAAAATGCCACGTATACCTTGTTCTGAAAAGCCTTCTACAGACCATTAGAGAACCAAAAAGAAATACGCTCTAGAGCCAGATACCCTACCGGAACAGACACGTTTGTTATTGACCACTGATACTGTGACCAGGCCCATTCTTACTGTGGCTCATTACTAAAATATTGATAGCATCATGATCCATTCGCATGGTGAACATTCCCCTCACACCAGTGCATACAGTGTAAAACAGGAGGTCCCACATAAAACACTCATTCTAAAAACAGATTCATTCATATTTGTGTTGATGCACGTCTGTACCTTGAGGGCTGTGCTTTGCAGGCTCTGTATTGTTAGTTTAAGGTGGCGCAACAGGAATGGCCAGGAGTTGATGAGGTAGATCCTGTCCATCGCTACCATAACAATACTGTACCATCGCTGGAAGCCTCTAGCCAGGCTGTCTTTAATAAAGAAAGTGTGGGAGAACACAAAACCATGTTGTTCATCCCCGAAGAAGATTGGCCCTTCACGGCCCGGACACACCTGGTACAGGGGGTAATATAAAAAATAAAATAAAAAAGTAAAACACACACACGCACGCACACACACGGAGCACATGATGAGAAAGTGAATGAATTGCTGCACAATACTTTTATTTGAGGTCACCTGAAGATGTTCAACTCGGGTGGCACACACTCAGACGTACATCATTGTTTACCTCACAGCTCAGGCTGCGCACGCAGGCCTGCCGCACCACACTGAAGAGCTGCGGCTGTCTAGGATGCTGGTGGCTCAGGAAGCGGATGCCAGTCTCATCGTCAATGCTCACAAAGCCTGGGTGGGAGGCAGGCAGAGACCGACAGCCCTTATGTGGAAAGAAATCAGTTGTATGTGTTATACGCAGGGTAATAGACTCCTAACCTATAGAAGATGCGTGGGAGAGAGAGCTGACCTCACACATCTCTCCTCTCTGTGTGGCTGAGCTGTTGGCCCTCATGGTTAGACCTTCTCCCTCCCGGTCCCCATCTCCAGGCACAGGAGCACCTGCCTGGGGAGGAGACGGGGACGGTGGGTGTAGTGCTTCTGTGCAGAACAAGGTGCGGGGCCCATGCAGTTCACAGAAGTGACAGAGGGCCACCAGGGCATTCATCTGTGAGAGAAAAAGATTGATGGCATTTGTTTGTGGCGCTATAGCCTACCGTACGAGTTAAATGTAGCTGGTGACACCAGAGTCTGAACCTCGGGAACGTAGCTGAAATAATTCACTCTACACACTAATACAGATTAAACCTATTCTTGTAAACAGTGAACTTACCTTTAGGACAGTAGTACTCAAATCACCAAAATGCCTGCTGTCTACTGTTACACTTCACAAAAGAACATCCACGAATCACATCAACTAAGAAAATAAACAAATAATGTATTTTCAGAACGCCAGAAACAATATACAATCTAATGTATTTGCTTTTCAAAAGTCCATGGTTGATTCTTGGCAGAATATCCAGAGCCTTTGTTTTATTAATACTTGAACATGTCTTCTCTGAAACTGCTGGCTACGGTTGCTTCTTTCAGGAGGAACGGGTCATGTGACCAGTAGTCACGCGCTTGAACACAAATTACATTTGGCTAGCATTACTGTACCAAGCTTTATATTTTTCTTCTTGTACGATTCCTTGTTTTGTATGTCGCAAGGTTTCTCATAGAATATCAATGTTCACTAACGGCTAGTTTGTGCGGAATACCTGTATAATAATATTATCAGCAGAATATCAGCAATGCGGTTTCCAAATGTAATACAGTAAAGTATCACTACATTACCCACAAGTCTCTATCTATGGGTCAAACAAGGGTCAAATTGAACGAACTGTCAGATCACGATCGGTACAGAGTACATTTTTCAGGTGGTGTATATACAATTGTTTAAAACTACTGTTATTCTTTCTTTTATCAGACGCACGTTATGTAAATATGTTATCTTCATATGTTAATTGCCAGTGGTAGACCATGTTTGGTCATTTTTATAATACTCCAGTAGTAGTTAGATCGTTACAGCACTGTAACAGTACCAGTACTTTACTTCCGGTCAGAGTAATGGTAAAATGGTAGAACTGCTGAATCATTTCAAGTTTGTACTGTACTGTCTGCTCAGATTGATATAATGATAGTGGTGAAGTTGCCTTAGGGAACAAGTCATCATAGTATATTGTTACATTTATGTTTAATAATTATAAATATTTTCTACAGCATGGCGTCAGCTGGGTCAATAGTGCCATTTGAAGAGAACCAGGGATATACTAACAGTACATGTTTAACAGACACAACTACGAGTACTGGTAGCAGAGATAATGTGATCCCAAATGTGGTCCCCAATGTGGCCCAAGGCGACCACATACAGATCACACCAGGTGAACAATAACCTTTCTGTACAATAACTTATTGTGTATATAAAATACACCTTTAGTATAAACATTTTGCCTTTGGTTACAGTTTTCTCAGTTTTCTGGAAGGTATTTACAAATGGTGGTTTGAGGTGTGTGTGGGGGCTGGGGAGGGGGGGTGGTGGGTGGGGGGTTTCTCTTTCCTGACTTTTGTGTGGTTCAAAGCCAAGTACACATTCCAATGTGTTTGGTGCTGTATGACATTACTTTGACTGGAATATTAGGCACTACAATTCCAGTCAACTGGACTACAGTAGACTAGTGTATGTACACGTATTCTGTACTCACATTTCCAGTTTAAAGTTTAAATACACTTTAGAGATTAGTTTCCCAAAAGTGTAATGTATTGGCTAATGATTTGTTACGATGTGATACTGGCTTAGTTTCAGAATCATGTCTTTGAAACTAGTGCAGCTAAGCTGGGTGGAATGTTGTTTAGCCTACTTAAGTTACTGTAATACCAACTAAAATCATGGGTGAAGAACCATGATTTTAGTTGGTATTACAGTTGGTATTGTGATAGTGAGAGTGAATAGCTGGATTTTATCTTAAATGCAACACTTATGTGGCTGACTGCCATATGGTTATGTTACCTTTCTATGTACCGGTGGTTTTATCTTTCCCCTGTTTAAATGGTCAGGGTCATGTGTCTAATACCAGACATGACAAACAACTTTTGAATTGTTAAAATGCTCTTCAGAAACTGCCAGGCTCGTCATTAACTGCATGTCGGGGCAGGATAGTCTCTAGTGGGTTTAGTTCCCAACATAACAACCCTACTTGCCCGCTAAGACCTAGCTCCTCCTAAATACTGTACTCACTGTACGTTGCTTTGGATAAAAGTGTCTGAAATGACCTAGACCTAATTGTAATTATATTATAAATGAACATGTTATTTTGGAAATACTAGGAATGCACCAATATAGGCTATACATTGGTATTGGCTTTCAAATAAAATTGAAAGAAAATGAAATAATCTGTACATTTCTAGGAAATACCTTATTGAACTTAGTCCAACTGTAGAAATTCAGATGAATGATGTATGTAGTCCACTATGAGACTGACAGGATTTGTTAGTTGGCTAAAAGGTGTTATTAGTTCCATATTGTTAGGCTAACTTTCTGAATTTGATGCCCATTCCCATCCCTTTAAGTTAACTTCTATATTTTGATGTATCATGGACAGAGTTGGTACAACAGGACGGGGACGAAGTCACTGTGTGCCAATTTTTCATGATGGGAAAGTGCCATTTTGGCCACAGATGTCGGCTGTCTCACAGGTCAGTAATTCCTGATCATACCGATAAGTGTTTTCACCAAAAGGGGTGAAAAAACAGGAGACCTGTGATAAATTCCTATTTAAGTTTCTCTCATCTTGTTTTGTCTAATTTGATATGGTATTAAACAAAATTTAATCAGGAATGATTGTAGCTTCAGTAGGTAGTAGTATTATCTTGGAGATATTGTTCCGTAAGCAAGTGTTCTTACTTGCACTTTGCTGAGCATACTATGAACTGAACATGCTGTCCAGTTATTTAATCTAATTGTTATCTGATGCAGAGGTGAAAATAATCATATGCCCCATGTTTTCTGTTAAATGCTGTATTTATTTAACATATCATTAGTTTTTTTAAACCACTATGCTGTCTGTTTTGCTTTTTATGATCTTCCTTAGCAACCCTTTATTAGATGACTGTCAGGCTGTGGTTCCTGACCACAACAAAGAAGGACAGAGTGAGGAAAAGGTTGGGAAGCTCAAGAAGAATAAATCCAAAGTAAACAAGGCAGCAAAACCCAAACACACTGATGGAGGAGATAAAGGTCCACAACATGTTGGTGTTAGTCTTCTACCTCTACTCTTCACCCTGTCTCTTTGCTAATATCTGTCCCTTTATTTTTCCACACCAGAGGTGAGTAAAAAGCCCCGTATGCGCACGGCGGATGAAGTAATCTCCCGTATTCTGTGGGATTCGCCGGTGGAGGCGTCAGAGTTTGTGGTGGGGTACGTGGACCGCTTCCTGGGGGTCATAGAACGTCCCTTCACCGAATTCAACTGGGAGGCCAAGCCATGCGACTGTGACTACTCTGCTGAGCTCGCCTTGCCCAGACACAGGATCCAGTACTTTACTTACAGAGGCCTCCGTGTCTGGGACCGCAACAGTAGGACCGACAGGGTGTTTGGCTCCACTGGTCAATCTCTGGCTCCCCCCTTTGGATGGAAGAAGGAAGTAGAAGGTACGAGGGCTTTTCATTCCACTGAAAACGACATTACTCTCTGACTAATGCTCAATCATGGATGGCACTAAAACCTTTGTTACAGAACGAAGGATGCAAGGTGATGAGGTTCTTGAACCAACAGATGAGCAGCTACCAGTACCAGAGCATGGGTCTGTCTGCACTGAAGGCAGTCATCTGCAGGATGAGAACAGTGACATTAATGTTAAGACTTCTAATTCCAAACAGTCAGATTCAAGTGACACAGGATACCTTCAGTCACATCAAGGAGCAGCAGGTGATTCCAGACCAGCTGTCGAAGAGGCTATTAATGGGTATGTGTCCTTCAAATATGACTGGAACTGTCATAAAACCCTTTGAATGTACTTTATTAACGAAGCATATTTTAAGAAATGTGGAACATTCAAAGAACAGTTCACTTTAAGTGCTCAGTGAAATGAATATGTTCTTTACTTCTAACACTGATGTGTTTTTAGACTGCAGACTTTAATCACAGAGGTCTCTTTAACTGAAGAAACAATAGAAAAGGATGGAAGGGAAGATGAGGAATGGAAGGAGAGCTCTGGAAGCGATGACGAAGAGCAGGTGGGCGCAGCACACTCCCTAATTAAATAGCTTGTTTTGTTTTGCGGTTGTATTGGACCATTGTGATACCCTTTTATGTTCATCCTGTGGACCACACAGAGTCACCAAGGCAACCTGCATATTGACCGATGCCCATCAGCACCACAGGAGAACCACAGGGTTCGGCCCCCTCAACGTTTGCCCACTCACTTTATCTGCTTCAGAGCAAACACTCCTGCCATCCTCTCCGCCTTCAAGCGGTTGCAGGAGGAGGCCACGTCCTTGCTTCCTTCCTCCGCCCCTCACTGGGTGGCCTCCTCCACCCTTCATGTCACGCTGTGCCTCCTGGTGTTGCCCGGGCCAGCAGAGGTGGCCGCTGCCGCCGAACTGCTCCGGCGCTTCGCCCAGCTGGACCGCAACCCTCCGGTCACCTTGTCCTTCCCCCTGAGACTCAAACACTTCAGTGGGAGGGTGCTCTACCTCAATCCCCAGCCTCATCTCCTTCTCCAACAACTCAACAGCGGCCTACAGGAGGCCTACAGGAAGGAAGGCTGGCTCCACAGACATTCCTTCAACCCGCGCTACCACCTCACCTTGGCCAAGATGGCCAGAGAGGGAGACAGAATATTCAGCGGGGTTGGGGATATGAAGGTTGGAAAGGGGTTCAGTTTTGGCCGCTTGCCAGTGAACATCTTACACCTGTGCAGTATGGGCATAAACGAGACAGGAGATTTTTATGAGACCATGTGTACAGTGTCTCTTCGATGATGGAGGCATGCATCTGTCATTGGGCACTTTCACAGGCTCATGCACTGTATAGCCACAATATAAAGCCACGTTTTTGGTCCAGTGCTGTTTACCAGATTTGTCTCAGTGATTGTTTTTGCAAAGTCTTGCACATGTATTAGCTAAAATGAACATTTAATGAATATTTTACCATAACCACACTACAACACTTGATTTTGTAATGATTTTATGATTTTATTTATAAAACTGACTTTATCTCTTTTTTATGAATATTTTACATTTGCTGGAAAGATGAATACAAAATGTACAATTGTAAGCACAAGAGATTGTCAAAATTGTCAAAAGACTTAAGCATATTAAATATTTAATTGGTTATTCTAAATCCTGAGTGGTGATGTTTCTCTATCAGTGGTGTGATGGATAGCCTGCATGTGATGCTGTGGTCTAACATAGCGAGGCACAGAGGCTCAGCTAAATGAATTTTCAAGTAACTCATGCATACATGATAGAAATGTCTATTTCTCACATACATGCACGCGCACATACACACACGTTATGCATGTTGACATGGACTACACTCTGGCTGTCTCCGGTTTGCTTCCTCGCTTGCATTATCTCGTGGCCTCCCCTCCCCCACTCCCTCTCAGTGACACAGAAAAACGAGTGCTGCCTCCCTCCCTTTTGCTTTCCCCCTTCTGCCCCCTTTTTCACCATGGCAGAAAAACACCACACTCTTTTGCTCTCTTTTGTTCCCTTCTATCATTTCTTTACTCCCTCTCTTCCCAGCCAATGTAATCCCAACACACCGGAGCATCATTCTATCTCTCATCCTCTCACAACTGCTCATGGTCGTGCTTGTTGGTGAATCGACATTGATGTTATTTTGTACCCTTAATTGTACAAACTGCTTTTGCCTACAAATCCACTGCGTGTTGCAACCCCTCCCCTCTATTCAATGCTCACACCATCTCACCCTCCCTCTCTCTCCATCTCCATTCACTGCCTATTATAGAACCCACATTTTTCTCCTCACAGTATCTTTGTTGCTTTCTATATGAGCCCCCCACCCCCAACCCTTCTTGCCTAATATCTATCTAAGTATGCTTATCATCTCTCTTTGTCTATCCAGTGGCATGTGCATCTGTAGTGTACCCGGGCTGTCCTCACTTCTCAGCTAAGCACGGTTGTCATAGACAGGAGCTTACTCTTTTGTCTCCAATATGTGAGTGGCTTTTCTTCAACTGTGCTTTGCTTTGTTTGGTTTTTGTTGTTGTCTTGAGTACAATAGCCCAGACACGTGTTTCTTTGTCTCTGTAATGTGGTTAGGCTATAATCTGGTAGTCCGAGAACAGTCATTCTAAATCTCAGAACAGTCCGAGATTTAGTCAATTTGTTGAGAATGTTGATGAGGGTCTGCATGAGGCTTGTGGATCTCTCACTGCAAAGTGATGGAGGGGACATCACTGTTAGATTATTTATTTTTTTGGGCAACATCATGTCATTGCATTGTTGTGAAAACACAACTTGTGCATTCAGCCACAATAGGCTTCAACACTGCAATAAATAGTCCCTTATGTGTGTCTTTTTAATCTTAATCTCTCTCTCTCTCTCTCTCTCTCTCTCTCTCTCTCTCTCTCTCTCTCTCTCTCTCACTGACTCGCTGTTACAGAGAGCTTCCCACATCCATCAACACAAGCACCACTCCACTGTGACTAGACAAACCATACAATTACTGACCATTTAATATTCAAAGCCAGCTACAAGAGTGCTTATTCTTTCAATATTTTTAACTCGTTTTGAAATATCATTGGCATATGTCCGAGCCTATTTTTCAGGATGACTTTTTTTCAACAGCATCAAGCATTGATGGCCAGGAGTACACCTCTTTGAGTGGGTTAATATTTCACTGAAACCAGGAGACGAGGTGGAAAGACAGCGAACCCTGACAACAGTACAATCAAAGGTAAGGTGCTGATGATCACTCTGCAGTCACATCTTCATTATATTTTAATAGTCTATGTGGTAGTAAAAGATTTAACATCAGCCAAGTAAAATAGGCTTACCATGCATATTTAAACCATTATGTTTTATCACCTATCTGGATGCATGCTTGTATGTTGTAAGTGTTATGGTCAATGGATTTTTATTACTGTATGTATTTCTTGCGGACCATTTACAATAAGGAGATTACTACTTTGGTTCTGCGATTGGTTGAATGCGTTATTTGATTACCCATAAAATGTATGTAGGGCTGAAAATAGATATCTATATTTTAATTTGTCCCATTTATTGCATGGTTGCAGTGTTGTCAAACAATATTTCAATCTGCAATTTAAATTCATATCCTGTTTTGTGCCAATTAGGTCAGAAGTTTAGGAGCATTTTGTCATCATCAGTGTCATGTTGTACTCATCAAAGTGCTGATTTGAACTGACATGACCGAGCTGCACCTACAGTACTTAACCTGGCAGGCTGCACTTAATTTGCCAGTATATGTAAAATGTAAAAAAAAAAAAATTCTTAATCTCACCTAATTTCACCTAAAATGTTATTTTTTTTTATTTTTTTGATATAATACAGTAGACTATTCTGCCATTTTGAAGCAGACGGGTGTTAGGTACTAAAGGCAACCTGCTTTTGCCGTTAATATTGTTTCACAGCTTTGTTGGATCTTTCAGCTAAATTGCTGCTATAATACTGTCTCATAAAGTCGTTGTCATTGTCGTTAAGTGGCCATGATTTTTTTTCTAATGTGAAATCTACCATATTATATAACAGGACTAAGGGAAACCTGCATTGCATTGCATGTTCCAGATTCATGTCAATGTGTTGTCACAGTAGAATGGACTATAAATGTGATACTGTAAGTGGTAGTGGTAAGAGCTATAGAAAGGTTGACAGTGCTTCCTATCTACATCTCTTTTGTAATTAACTACCTTACAAAATGGCATCATCCTGTACATTCAGACATTATGGAGTCTCACTTATTTTATGTTGTTGAATGCAAATGTCCCCTATTTCTGTTATCTCAGATATGGCTTTAACTTCTCTCCATTATGTATGCCGTGGTAATCATTCCACCAAGCTGGTGTTAAATTTTTTTTGGTTATGCAATGGTAACAATGGTAACCAGCATGATAACAAGCTTTGGGGCACCCTTGCCAGCTCACCCAACAAGTTTCACTTGAATCGGTCAAAAGTGGAGCAGAGATGCTGCCACTTCCTGTCATGAGGCTATGCCACCGACTTTTAAAGCCTGTTACTATGCAACCTTTTGGAATCTTTGTGAGTATTGATCCAAAGTGCAGCTGTACCAATTTTCATGAAGATCAGAAAATATTTGAGAGAAAATGGCGGACATAACTAATATAACATAACATAACATAACTAACTAACATAATTAGGGGTCTGTGTTCAGAATCAACAGGTGCCACTGCCATGAAACTTATTGGGAAGAATCTACACATTAAGGAGAGGTTGCCTGTCAAGCTTCATGTCAATCAGATGATGCATGTCAAAGATACAGCATCACTTCCTGACTGGCTGTTTTTGATAGCGTCATAGGTGGGGATAATAGAAAGCCACACAATTATAGTAATTCAGTAGATATCAATGAGATATGGTTGCACAGGTAAAAACAATTACCTCTAAAGCAATTTTACGTTACAGTACATTAGTTTCTTTATAAATGCCATATTTGGCACTGAAAGTTTATCTGAGAAGTCATATATGAAACAACAATAGCTACTAACTAACCCCTCAAAAATGTGTGAATTGCTGTTAGGTCACACTCTTAATATGACTCTTTGTCTCTTGAGTGTAGAGGAAGATGGCCATAATGGTAGATTTATAAACTTAGTAGTATAACTGTGTAAGCTATAATGCTACCATGTTATTAGATTCCAATAAAGTATTCACAAGCTACATAGTGCTTACATGACACATATAAACCATCTAAATTCATCTTCAGATCTTACAACCCTGTTCTATTTTAGTCTCCTAATTTAGCTTTATTTTTCTGATAATGATAATACATGTGATAAACTGTTGCCCTAATTATAAATTATATTCAATATAAATTACATATTTGAATATGCTCGTCATTTTTGACCATTTGGACAATGTGTTCATGTGCCTTTCATTGATGTGTCTCAACCATTATGATGACCACAACTTGATGTGAAATTATTAATTTGTAACATTTGGGCTGCTGGGACCATTTAAGTGAACAGGCTTATGGTAATAGCCTTAAT
>JAODUG010000008.1:2628589-2685801 GCA_027564795.1 Aphredoderus sayanus
GATGTGAAATTATTAATTTGTAACATTTGGGCTGCTGGGACCATTTAAGTGAACAGGCTTATGGTAATAGCCTTAATTTAATTAGTTTGGGGTATACAATAACTGCCCCAAATCTGAATGGAGAATTGTTTGTCTTGGACTGTGACAGTCTGCCTAATCAACTAACTGTTATGTGCAATTTGCAGCTACATGTTGTGTTAAGCATCAGTGATAGTATCAACTGAATATATAACTGTAAGCCTATAGTGAATGTAAAATGCTGTATTGTATATAGATACCATCTGCAGTCAAAGATAATAAAACCCAAGACAGACCTTTTAGTGTTTTTTTAGTGTGCTTTAGACCATTTGACCATCAAACTCAAACATGGAATTGTATTCTTTGGAAACGCCAGATGCACAGTATAGCCCCTCAGTTTAGCTGTGAATTGTCTGCTCTGTGCTCCTCTATCTTAAGATGACTTAGTTGAAACCCCATTTTAACAGTAATTCCTTGATTCTCTGTTAATCTACGCACCAAGGCTTGTAGGTCTGTATCATTCTCTTGCCTTCTCTGCTTGTTGTGCTCTGTCATTGCAATGAGAATTCCTGTGTGTTTTGGGATATCTGTATTTACCCTTGTATTACCCTACTTTCTACCCCTTCGGCTGAATAGTCTGTGATGCTGAGCACTAAGCACCATCTGATGGTGGAAAAGGGTTGTGATGCGACCAGAACATCTTTCTTTGCATTTCTCTGCACCATACTGTATCTGTATCTGGGTCTCCCCCAGACGAGTGGCCATTATATTCCTTATAATATATATTTTCTTCAGTTAGTATCTTCACTGTTGTAATGACTGCTTAACAAAGAGGGTTGTGGTTTGTAGCTGTGCAGTGTCTGTACAGTGATTGTAACACTAGGCTATACATATATTTCACTTTTAGAAGGACACGGATAGGTAACTGCATGCTAAATTGTGTTTTTTGAGCTGTATACTAAATAATATGACTGCACTATGACGAGACACACCAATGCTGGTGTTAATATTGAAAGAATTCCCACTTTTATAAAAATCTGGATTTAATGGTCTAAATTTCATATCCGTTAAAAATCATCACAGAATGATTGGAAAACTGGAAAGCTGTCTGGTTTTTGACAGTACTTTGCGTCCTGCTGCATCATCAAATTCAAATGTTAAAATTAAATCCTTTACCCTAATACTTTTACAGTAAGAACCCCTGGACCAGTATTCCTCATCTTCATCCTTTTATTTGTGTCTTGTAGACCATCTGAGTAAGCTGTCAAATGTTACTCAAACGTGCTAACCTGTTACCCATACAAGTTATATGGTTGTTCTGGTGGAAGGCAGGGCATTGAACCTCCAGCCACTGTGCCTGAAGTAGCCTCTTAGCCCTGCCGCTTCTGCCTTTCCTCTTCCACTCTTTGCTTGTCCACAACCCTGACTTCCTTCCTTTACTCTTACCTCACACAGGAGGGCAGAGGGGAGGACAGGCGGTAAAGTATGGCTGCCATGGTGACGGTCCCCAGCTATACCCCTTCGCTGTGGGTGAGAGTGTGTCATGCCCTCCCTCGGCTGGACCTCACCATGCAGATGAGGGACAACATCTTCGTCCCTGACAGCTGGGAGTACCAACAGGTAATGGGCAGTTAGCTATCATAATAGCAGGCTATGTAATATTGGTCCAGGCACCAAATCTCGTTAATATCATGTGGCTGCATGCATCTATTACAACAGCACTTCAGATCTGGAAATGATGTGGCTACAAATGTCTCAAATGTTGTGTAATTCTCTGTGGAGCAGAGAGAGACATACACATTGTCCTCCAGTTGAAAAAGACAAAAGAGATTGAGAGAGAATGACTAATGTGAGGAGGTTGCTGAACAGAATATTGGGGGGGAAAGCTGTAATGGGCGAGTGACTAAAGGGGAAAGCAAATGGGAGTGAGAGAGCGGTAGTGAATGTATTTAAGTAGGTCACAGATTATTAATAGCGATTCAGTGGTGTGGATAGAAAGAGAGAGAGAGAGTGGGGGAAATGTGGGGAAATGCGGGGGCTGTAGAGAACGGGAGGTGGCAGAAAGAGACATGGAGAAAAGGTGGAGGAATGACAGACAGACAGATGGGTAGTGGATAATACTGCTGCTATCTGCTGAAAATACATGCCAGAAAAGTTGACTTTCTGACACTGACACGGATCAAATGCCAGGTCCGGTTTAGCTTCATTTTATTCACTAAAATGTGTTGAAAATATAAACTGAGATTAATTAAAAATTTGTACTTTAAATAAATTCTTATGATAATTAGTCCAGGGCTTTTATTTGTGAATGCTACATTAAGTACTGTATATTTGTCTGTTCCATACTAAATATATAATACTGGAAATACACAAGCAGTGTATCTGTGATTTTTGCTGCTTGTTCAAAGCTGTTTTATATCCTTGCACATTTCTAATCATTATCTCCCACTGCTAATGGGATTGGAAAAATATGACAAGCTATGGGGTTTAACTGGATTTACCAAACTCAGTTTTCTGGAGTTGAAATGGAATAAAACCTGTAGTGAGTCATTTGCTTCCTGTCGTCTCTCAGACCCTGCTGGTTTTGTCCAGTCTGTCTGCCATCGCCCTCGTCATTTCCCTGTTGGTGGTCCTCTCCTTCCTCATTCACTACTGCTGCTGTCACCGCGGCGACCGGAGCGAGGGATCTGAGGAAGAGGAGGAGGACGAAGACGGCAGCACGGGACATGGATACAGCGGGCGGAAGGGGCGGGGCATCTGCTGCGTGACGTGGGTGGCGGTGGCGGCGGTCACACTCTGCTGGTGAGGCACCGCGTAAAACCGCAGCCAGCGATTATGAATACCCTGCTGCTGGAAACATCCGGCAAAAACATGCTATATCGCGTCATTATGGAGATGTTCTGGAATGGCTCATGACTGACCACATGTCTGTGACAGCTGTGTGTGTGGGTGTGTGTGTGTGTGTGTGTGTGTGTGTTGCAGTGGTGTCCCTCAATAGAATGAAAATCATGCAAATGTGATGATCTGAATTCGCCCACCTACACTAGTGAGTTTCTCTATGGATCTGGTGACCATGCAGTCATCAGGCCAATACATTGTCTCTGCTGTTTATTGTGAAGGAATTCCAGCAGACATTTGTCCAACTATATGAAATAGAAACAGAAGCACAGAGAATCTAAACTGCACTTGTTAATTAAACCCAGCTGTACCCTATAATACAGCTGAGTAAGAGTACACTTAGTGCCATTAGCATTTACAGCATTAGTTGCTTGTTATTATATTCAAATCTAAGCTTCATCTTGTGGGTTTATTGCTCTGTGATAGGGCATAATGTTGTAGAGAACAGATTTCATAACATCATCATGTGGCTCTTGTCTCCTGTTTAAGGCTGTTGTTATTGTTGATGTGTGACCCCTCTGTCTCATGTTTGATGACAAATAATACTCTTCATGTCACATGAAGCACTTCATATGACACCCATACTTTCAGTTAGCTGCATTTGCTAAGATGAGTATGTGTTGAAATGCAGCCAGCAACAGAACACAGCAGTTTGCAGTGCAGAACATGGAGATGAATGCGCATGCATGTACACGCACCTACATACACACAAACACACACACCCTTTCCCTCCTGCATCTAATCTGGGTCACATACTTTGTGGGAGATTGGGTCAAACCATTCCTCTTGGGTTCGAGGGGATTTGAGGAACATCTGGCCTGAGCCTTAATCTGAATATTTGAAAAACAGAGAAATGTGTAAATGTGTTATTATGTTTGTGCTACTGAAGCCTACAGTTGCTATTTCATTTTCTGCTTATGCCCTCCACTGCATTTGGAGGTTGGTGCACTCATGACATCCCCTCAGTTCTGTCTTGTGTATGTTTAATGTGTGCATACACAATAAATTAATCATTACTTCCATGCCTCCCCTCTCTCTTCTGGCAGTTCCTGTTGCTCTCACCCTCACTCTCTTGCCTGAATCCATGTTTTTTTTATCTCTTTTCCCCCCTCTGCAGTGTTGCAATAGGCGTTGGTTTCTACGGCAACAGCGAGGCTAATGATGGGATGTATCAGTTGACCTCGTCGCTTCTCACAGCCAATTATACGCTAGCTTCTATCGATCTGCTGGTCAGTACTGCACTGTGCCAGCAGAATGGCAGACACATGCAGAACATTGTGTGTGTGTGTGTGTGTTCATGTGCGCTGATGTGCATGCATGTATGTCTGTGTGTGCGATGAGATGGAGAGAAAAAAAATAATGTAACTTGCTGATATTGATGTGGAGTGTGACCAGACACTGGTTAATGTGTCACAGTGAACAATCGCAATGAGGAAATGATACAGACATGCGGTTTACAGAGGTGCAAATAGTGATGGAAGATGTAAATACCTTTCAGCAGGCTTTTATCCATCCATTCATAGAGGTTGCTGGAAATCTGCCAGGAATTTTTTGCACTCGATCTCCATAACACAACATGATTCTACAAGGATTACAGTGTCCATAATGTGGTTTCTGACCCACTTAATGCTCTATGCCTTCCCTCCTCTCTAGATATCAGACACAATTTCAGGGTTACAGCTGTCTGTCTCAGGCCCACTCAGCACAATGGAGGAGCTCTTCACTGGCAGTAAACCTTTCCTGGTCTCTACTCGGAACTGCCGGCGGTTATCTGAGAACGTGATCAACCTCCTTTCCTCCATCTCCCTTCTGCGAACCAATGCTGATGGAGGTCTTGGAAATGACAGCAGTATCAGCATGGCACCTATTGCGCCCCTAACTCCTGTACCTCCATCAATTGCCCCTACGTTGTCTCCTGCCAGCGGGTTAATACCCAACCCCTTCTCGCCTGGGTGGGCAGCAAACACACTGATGGTTAATGAGGACTACAGGTAGGACAGCAAAACAATGGACTTTGTGCACACTATCCACAGTTTAAATACTATCTAGTGCAACGTACATATATCAAGCCTTGCTGTATCATTCATTTGTTTATATTCATATTCATGTCACAAACATTTTCTGTTAGCCTAGATAAGCAGTATTGGCAGAAACTTAGTAGACTAAACAATATATGCAAGGGTGGGACACTCTCAAACTTTTCAACAAGTTACAAAATCGAGGAAGCAGCTGGGAAGGTCTGGATACAATTCTCCCTCTATTAAAAGTTACAACATATCTTTGTCCACAGTAACAGAGTATTATTTGCTGTGGTGGAAGTGGGCAGTTGTAAATCGCCAAAGACTAGTTGTTTGGGGAGTTTTTCCTCGCCTGTTGGGAGTACAGGGGTGTTGTTTCTTTTGAGGCTTATGTAAATGTGTACAAATGTGACTAAGAGGTATATAAATAAACCCGACATGATGACTGCAGCAGAACAAAGTTGAAGGTGTTGTAATACGTGTTATACTGTATAATGGTGCAGGGCAGTATATTCATATGCTTTATGTGCATGTGTGTTGCAGGTGGCTCTCATTTGTATTGTTGCTGCTTCTGGACCTTATAGTGTGTCTGTTTATCCTGTTGGGACTAGCCAAGCAAGCCCGCTGGCTCCTCATCCTGTAAGTACACATGCACACACACACACACACATACACACACACACACACACACACACACACAGAGAAACACACAGAGAGACACAGTTTAAAACTGTTGTACTCAAACTCAAATTACAGTATTTCTAATATGCATTTATTTCAAATGTATTTTGTTTCTCCTTGATAAAATATAAATAGATATTTTCAGTGCTGTTATTGTTTATTTATTCTGTATAATCTTATGCAGTTACATTATTATAAGGCTATGGGTCAAAAGGTATGAGAACCACTTTACGAGACGTAACCATTCATTGGTCGGAACCTCGGCGTATCCTCTTGACTCAAGCGTATATGCTGTCACCTCCACCCTACCATCAGGATGACAGTCCTGGCTTGGCTGGCGCTGTTCCTGAGCTGGGGCTCCTTGGGCCTGGAGACAGCCACTGTAGTGGTGAGTAGGTCCCCTCCAACTGGTCCAGAAGGAGGGACAGCGGAGGGAGGTGCGGTGGGGGCTGCTAGGCAGCGTGTAAATAGGGACTCTCATTGATGCACTGGCTAAGGAAGAGAAGTGTCGGGAGGGTGAGGGGGGGAAAGTGGCAGGCAAAAGGGGACGTCAGGAATCCCTCTCTGTGGAGAGCCTAGCTCCAGAACAGAGTGCGCTCTGTGTGCCTCTGTGGCCATTGTGGCCCACTGTGAAAAGGCCTGCCTCCTAGGAACACTGCAGTTATGGCAGAGGACCCAAGAGGCAGACAAATAGAGCAGAGATTAAAGATTCAATGTGCGTGTGCGCGAGTGCATTTGTGTGCAGTATTGTCTGTGTGTAGCGGGTGTGTGGGTGTTTTAGCTATGAGGGGCTAAGATGGAAGCCGAACCCTTGCGCTTTCAGCAAGAGAAGTGCAGAGATACTGAACATGTTTAAACCTCACTTTAAATAGGAGCGAGAGAGCGATAAGATATGCTGCAGAACATCTGTGTCTGGTACGTTTAAAGGCGGACAGAGCAAAGATAGTGGAATGACAATATAACCCAGCTGGTGTGAATACTGGGAGTGTTTTTACCCATGGTGCCAGTCCAACTGGAGGATGCTTTTTAAGACTAAAATAACCCAAACAAAAACCCCTAGTGTGCTGTGTACTACGTGCGACAATCCATCCTACTGTAATTGTGGCTCCAATGACATTTGTCGGGAGCAGAGAGCGCAGAGTTATGTGCGTGACAGAGGGCTGCAAATCTTTCAATTCAATTCATGTCTTTCCAAGTTTGGCAAGGGATGGATCATGCTGTCTTTAGAGGAGAGCTGTTATGGCGGGGAACGGGGGCGAGTGCAATAGTTGGTGTGGTGGGGGGAAGGGCTGCCTGATTTTAAGTGCCCCAGTGTCATGAGGAGATGGCTGGAGATGTCCCAGGGAGTACGTGCCCACACAGGCAAGCTCTGTCCAAGATTACTGGCAGGGAAACAATGGAGAAGCTCTGGGCCGGCCTGCTTCCATACAACCAATGACCGTGACTCTCACTCCCTCTTCTGGTGAGGGGATCCTATGCTGAGTGTGGCTGTGTAGGCATGTTTTGGACAGGAGAGAAGGAATGGACTGCATTTATATAGCGCTTTTTCAACCTTCCAGCCACTTCAAAGCGCTTTACAGTATAGCCTCACATTCACCCATTCACACACACGTCTGCCATGCAAGGCGCCATCTGACCTCCGGCAGCGCTTAGGGTAGGGTGTCTTGCTCAGGGACACCTCGACACTCGGTGAGGAGTTAGCGGGGTTCTAACCAGCAACATCACCTGTCGCCCCACTCTATCCACGGCGCCGCTGTCACCCGAGGACAGGAGACAAAGCCTGTGTGTCCTCTAGGGAGAAATGGAGAGGTGAACCAGCAATGCGAATGTGTCCGCTGGATATCGGCAAGCAGAGCAGGTTTTTCCAGGGCAGCATGTGAACCAGCCAGTGGCGGATCAATAGAGGCGACTATCTGAGGCGCTAAGTGTGTCAGTCGGTCAGCGTTCCTACGCTAGCATTTGTTATCTCTCTCTCCTGCGCCCCATACACACACGCATACCGCGCACACACACACACCACCCTCTCGTGGACCCAAAATGCCAACTGCCCCTGATCTCCGTGTCTTCCTGGGCTGGCGAGCCCATTCCTTCCTTCTCTCCTTCATATTCTCTCTGCGTTGGCAGGCTCTCAGTGACTTCTGCGCAGACCCAAACACGTTTGTCCTCAACTCCACACACTTCAACACTGGAACCAGCACAGGTACAGTAACAGTGTCAACTGTCAACAATTGTGCCACTATTCAGCACATGCCTCCAGTATCCCAAACATTTGTGTGAAAATGCATGCGCATATTCCCACTATTATTTTGAATCCTGACAGTTTGAATACAGAAATATTTGCACAATAGAGGAACACAAGCGTATAAACACAGTCTCGTGTCACTGTATTTGGAGGGGGGTGATTTCCCGTTTGTACTTTATTGCCGCTCGACTGTGCTGTGTCAGCAGAGCTCGGCATAATGACAACGATGACACTCTCGCATCTCTGCCATTGAGCATTATCCTGTTGTGTTCTGCTCATTCAGATGTGCTGGATTATTACCTGACCTGCAGCAGGCGCATGAACAGTCCATTCCAGCAGGTACAGTAGTACGACCCTCTGTCAGTCACACGTCTTATTTTCATTACACTGTAGGGATCCAGCTGACGCTAATGAATAGCTATTTGTACTGGATGGGCAGGTGGTTGATCATTGCTTGCCACAGTGCCTTCGCCCTCTGTGGACACATAAGCTGTAACAGGCATTAAAACCTGTTTGCCTACCCTCTAATAATAAGTATCTCTCTCATCCAAAGACCATGTGCTCAGTAGTGTTCCCAGTGAGAGTTAAATAGATCCACCATATGTGGCCTATTTAACCACTTTCACAATCAGTTTGCCTAATAGCATGATACTCCTTTTTTAAGCAGCAATGCAAAATGTCTATTAATATTACTGACTTTTTGACCTCAGCTGCTGACTCAGTCGCAGAGGGCACTGTCCAGCATTCACATGCATCTCTCCAACCTGGACAGAAATGCGTTACCGCAGTTTCCCAAAGCCGAGGTACGTTATAATGAAGTTACAACAAAGCATTAGGACACCACCGCAGGCACTGCCATTACAGTAATAGGTTTCTTACATTCAGTACTTCTGATTCCCATAGAAATCACTCAGGGAGGTTCAACAGATACTTAATGCCACAGAAGGCAACTTTCACCAGCTGGTGGCGCTGCTTAACTGCCGTGGCATTAATAAGGTAAGCCTGTGCTCAGAGTAGATAGATTCAGACATCCTTTGTAGTAGTGGAATCATATAATGCCTATAAACCATGCAAATGAATCCTGTTTCTGCAGCTGTTTATTTATGTACACCGGTACACCACTTTCTCTCTTCCAGGACTATATTGACTCCTTAAAGGGCTTGTGCTATGATGGGATGGAGGGACTGCTCTACCTCTCCCTGTTCTCCTTTCTCTCTGCTCTGGCCTTCACAGCCATCCTGTGCTCCCTGCCTGGAGCCTGGAGAAGCTTCCCCAGGTGACAGATCTTAAGTGTGTGTTGTGTGTGAATGCGTGTGTATTTTGTCTTGGCATATATATGTGTTAGATGTCTGCATGTGAATGACCTGCCAACTTCACCATGTGTTAACCTCATTGAGAAAACCGGGTGCATACATTATTATTTGTGTTTATTTTATCTTAAATATTCCATAATACAATATCCACCATTGTTTTGAACAATACTCTTGGTTTGTAATATAACCTGATATACTAATTGTATATCACATCTTACCTTTTGGTCAAGGAGTTAAGGGGGAACAAAGAATGGGAATGATTTTTAACGTCACTATTTTTTTATTTTTTTATTTAAAAAGAGACTCTAGCCATTTCACATGAAGCACTATATCTGATACTCTCTCTCTCTGTCTCGCCCTGGATGTCCACAGTGAATCGGAGGAGTACGAAGATTCTGACAGTGAGAGTGAGGACCCCTTCACCACCCATCAGGCACGTAGACAGACGTCCACGGGGTCTCAGCGAGGGGCCCTGCCCCCCTTCTATAATTACCCAGGGGCTGGCTGGACACCCCCGTTTTCTAGCGCGCCGCCCCTCCCGTGAGTAACACAGACACAGCCACAGAGACAGACAGACAGACAGACAGAATGGCCCCAGATGTTGCAGAGGAACCTTGCCCTTAAACACAGTTAACATCACTTTTTGTACTACGTCATCACTGTGGACAGTAATACTTCTGGAAAAGAATTGGATTATCATAGAGCTGTACCTAAGGGCAACGTCTATATATCTTTACACCCAAGATTAGGGATTTCATCTATTCCCAATACACATTTTCCAATCACCAGTTTGCACTGAGCACTTGTCCAGTGAGCGTTAGTGATTACAGTGGATGTACAAAACAGACACATACAGTAGTTTTGAGTCTTCAGACAATAACTCTTCCTCACCGTAGACTTTGTTAGCATTGAGAAGAAACACGACAGATATGAGACAAAGCCCCAAAGAGAAGAGGTAGTTAGAGAAAAGCATAGTACACTACTAGGCTTACACACATTTGTCACTATAAATGCATGTAGCAATAGCTCCAGCCTACAGAGATGCCAGGATTAGCACATGCAATGCAGACAGACACACAGACAAGTCTATGTGGACTGCAGTGTAGGCAGGGAAACAGACGCGATGCAGAGGTCTGTCTGTCTGTGTGTCTGTCTATTGGTCTGTCGTGTGTTTCAAGACAGACAACGTAGGCTGCTGTAACCATCTGATAAGATCCTGATTGTGTCTTGAATGACATCCTATTTCCTATACAGTAGTAAACTATTACTGTATGGGGGGAAGGTGTAATAGGCGATGCTGCGCTCGGTAAAAATCCCGGCCACGTGAAGCTCAGGGGTATTATAGGTAATCGCCCCACCCACCTGTCACTTTCATTACACGTCAACCCTGTGGCGTCCTGGCCATAAATCACTTCGATTACATTTCTCTTTCTCTATTCCATCTGTATTGTTCTTCCCGATTCCTCTTTGTTGTGTTCCCTCTTTCTGGCTTTGTATTTATCAGTTATTAACTGCTTCCCCATTTCTGTCCTCCTTCATGCCAAGTCTAGTTAGCCATCATAAAACCTACTGTTAGTCTTGCATAACAATGGCACAACACATTTGCCATTCTTCAAACGTAAAATTTTGAGCGCTCCCATTTCTAATATTACCAGTGATAATACATGTACAGCTAACTGTCAAAGGGTCCAGAAATTCAAAACAATACTAAAATGATAGTCATCTCATCTTTCAATGGAACGGCTTTGGATTAAGAGCTGTCAGTGCTTTGGTATACAGCTAATTACATTAATGAGGTATAAGCATGGTTAAAAGAAGCATGGCTAAAATAAAGAATTTTACACATGCATGTATACACTGTATACATGTGGATTACATATTGAAATATTTTACGACTGTATGTTGCCTGTCTGCCAATGCTCAGAGAGCTACCTAACAACCTTGTAACACCACTAGTTGGACTTGAGTTATGTATTTTAATACAACATTTCTCTAACCAGTTTCTTTGACTCCCATCACCCTTTGGCCCCGTTCCCCTTTGTCTTTCTCTATATGTCTCCCCACTTTCCTCTTCGCCCTCCATTCCTTCTCCTGTCCTTATCTCTCTTTCTCTATACAGGACTCAAAACGTTTCCTCCAATGGCAACCCTGGCTATGAGAGCCTGCCGTTGACTGACAGGCAGTCCCCACCCCCCTCTGTGAGTTCCTCTGTCTTTGTGGCATCACCATTTCTGTATCATTATCATTACTATTGGTGTTCACTCACTTTAAATAAATTGATTTTAAAATGCAACTCGCATGACCCTGTAGGCTGGTCTTTTTGTTTAAATATGTAAAAGTGTGTTTTTGAAATGTATCAATACATAGTGGTAAAATGGTACAAATGGTAAAATGGTTTATTTTAAATGATAATGAAATTAACATGTTTTTATTTATTTTTTCCCATTTTTTCCCCCTCAATTCTCCTTCTGGATCTTCATCAACTTATCTGTTGAATCACCTTCTTTTACTAATGCAGTACTCTCCCAGCATGCTGACTGGTTATGGGGGTAGTCAATCACACCCCGATCCTGCCCATTCAAGAAATCTGTATTCACGTTGAATATTTTTTTGTTAGAAAATGTATAAAACAAATGTTTAATTTTCATATGAATGGACACTTTACTGAGACAAAAAAAAAAAAAACTAATATAAATGAACTGAATGATAGATGTAATTTCAAGATGTGTAACGTCAGTACCATTGATTTAAAGTAAAAGTACTTAGAAACAATTCAGTTACAATTAAATGGACTGTTGGATAACTCACAGCAAAACGTTGGGTTGGTTGCCCAAAGTACGAGACAGTTTTACTCAGTTAAAGTACCCTAATAATTTCTGTTCCTGTGTATGTCCAAAGTCTATGTAAAATGTGAACAGTTGTGAGGCAATGGTATTGCTTCACAAATGGTATTGACGTTACAAAGTTGTAGTTTTATATTCTTGTATCAGTACCACCGATTTATTTTAAGTAAGTAGGTGGTCGTTTAAGTTTTTATATAAATATCGTTGTAGAAAAACACAGGCACGTAGCAACAATAACTTTTTTCTGTGAATGGATATGCAGTTCCCTAACTTGGTATAACATTTTTTTTTTACTTTTATAGGTGTCAGTTCTGTATTTTCTTATTACGTTATGCTATTATTCTGTACATTTCATAATATGGTATCTGAATAATTATGAAACTGTTAAAAAAACACACACAAAAAAACAGAAAAACAACTAGGGCTATGAAGACCCTGTTTTGATGACTGAATAGAGGATTATAACTGCCAGTCAGTCTCAAGAATGAACAAACCCATGCAATGACAGCAGGTACATAGCAATATGACTTCTGCTACTGGATGCTGCAGTAGCTCTACCGTAACTAGCAATAATAACTATGTATAGCAGTGGGTTTCTGAGAGCTCTAAATAGTGTTTTGTGTGTATATGTACTGTATGTATATACTCATGTGCACACACAGACACACACACATGTATAGTGTATACAGTAGAATGGTATGTTGGAGATTTCAATGAACTCCCTCCATTGCCTCCTAACCTTGTTAACCATGAAATTAAGTTTGTACGGTACTATATTATCAATGCTCCTTTTGAATGGCATCCTTTTACACTTAAAAATCTAATAAATAAAATGTACTAAAATAACCCAAAGCTTAACTGGTCTTTGTACAAGTACAAAACTCTGATTTTGTGACACAGATTAGTAACAAATAATCAAATGTTTAATATAAATAAGATTTATAATCATAAACATCTGAATTTGGTTGTCCATGAGTATGACAGTGTTCTCCTTCACTTACATATGCATAGATAAATGGGAGAAAAAGCTATTATCATGCAGTCATAAGTTTGACTGTCATATGTTATTCATATCTGCCAGTGCCTTCATAGTACCTGTGTGCATAGATACCTGTAAACAAAAACAAAGTTTACAAATCTAACTAGTGCATAGAAGGTATCAATTATGGGTTGAGAGAGAACTCAATAACTATAAACCTATGACAGTATATATGGTGAAATTATCTTGGTATTTGGTTCATAATGACAAAATATTTCTACCATATTTTCCTCAATACAGTATGTACACTACAGTAGGTTTGGTTTGACTAAAAGACCAATATAAATTACAACATATGTTTCACTCACTTTCAATGTCTGATTTGTTCCCTCACCACCAAAGCTAAGAATGGTCAGTTGAAAGACAGTGCTCCAGTATCATACTAGCACGACTTTGTTTGTTTGGGCTGTTAGTCAGGATTCAATTTGAAACAAGTTATACACTAAGTTACACCAAGTTATCCACAACCAAAACAGTTCCTCTCAAGTTAGTCCTCATGCGAGTGAGTTCTCTACATGTATGGATGTTTCTGAAAATATCTAATGTATCTGTAGTGCATTCCCTGAATGTTTTCTTTCAAGAACCATCAGTCTTTAAAAAAAAAGCATGTCCCCCCCCATCCCCCACAGCAGGTTTTTCTATGCTTGGTAAAATACAGTATATGTCCTATTCCAAGGAATCACATCCTTGTGTTGTCAGAATTTAGCCATGAGCCATCCTCTTCCACCTCCCGCTGGACAACCAGAAGCATCTCTGCCACCTCCTGAGAAAGCTGTTCACTGAGAAAAGTACTGAAAAAGGAGTGAGAATGTAAGAGTTGTGGAGTAGAATGAGTGGTAGAGATATTGGCAGCGAATACAGATTAGAAGAGTGCAGAAAACTGTGGCAAACAAACAATGATGTAAACCACATGTGACCTCTCATATGGGATGACTCACTCATGGAAAGTTTAAGAAGGGCAATCAAATTCTGGGTGGCTCTATGCACAAATAACTATCTGCTACAGAGAGATATTTAGTATGTTTGTGAAATAAATGTTTCTTTTGAGCACACAATCCAAACTTACTATAGTTCTGCTTCTCCTCCAATACAGACAGGGCTCTTTAATTTTGAGTCCAAGTTGTAATACTGCCCATTGACTTGCCGTACTGCAAGCCAATGCCGTCGTCTGAGCGGAAGAGACATTACCCCAAGTGAAATGCGCGATGGAACATTGAGTATGAAACCCTGGACCTTTGACACGCAAAGACTCTTCACTGTCCTAGATGAAAAACAGAATAATTAGTATGCTCACCAGTTTTCCTTACACATAAAGTGTGTGTGCGTGCGTGCGTATATATATATATACACACACACACACATACACGTTTATATATACATATATATATATACAAATAATTGAGCTCACCTGCGTTTATCCCACCATACTGCAGCCAGTTCTCTACTCTGTAATGCTGCCATTATAACATTCACGTCATAGTTTCCTGTGCCCAACACTGAACGGTGTGGGTTCACAACACATTGTGGAGCTAGCCTGTAGAAGATGGAAAGAGGCATAACAAATAACTTTAATTTGATCACAGGGCTTGGCTTCCACTTACAATGTAGCATGACTGTCTCTATTTGAAACAACATAATACTGATTCAGGTCAACCATGTTACTCTATATAACACGACATATTGTACACAAGCAGCAAATTATAAACAATTACAAACATGATAACATTACTGATAACTCACCGTTTGCATATGTCGTCGGCTGTCTCTTTAGTGAAGACCCGCTCCTGCAGTACGTTATTCAGAGCATGAATAGCACACAGTTCTAGTCTTTGTTTCTCGTGGAAAACCTCTCCTTCATTCATAATTATAAATAGATATTGTAACTAACAGCAACAAGTTTAGTAGTAGTTGGCTAGGTATTTAGCTAAATAATACAATTCGGTTGGGAAGCTAGCATTGGGCTAGCTCATGTCATCCATCCAACCAAAATAAAACAAATGAAAGGGCTAGTCAAAGTTATCTTTATGCAAAAGTAAACCAACGTCACATAAAATGCAAATGTTACCGATTGCAGCAAGTCAAATCTACTGTGTATAAACCTGCTGACAATGCGCGTTTCTGCTGAAGAGATGCTGGAGTCTGACAGCAAGATCGAGAAACCGGAAATAGAGATGTTGTTTCATAACCATTAATAAGTCTAATGTATCTAGAACGCAAGCGTGACACTGACAATCATTGCTTACCAAATGTAAATATACTCATTAAAATTAACAATTAAAATAAAAAACACGCATATTTATGATTTATTATGACATACAATAATTATGTGAATTTGCTCTTTGGCTTGGCAAATTTCATTTATATTGTGCTGAAGCGCACTCTAGTGGTAAGCTATTTATTGCCTTTCTGCAATGCAACAGATATGATTTTAGATGCTCATTTATCAAAGAACTAAAATCTGGTGTGTGAAATGCAAAGATACTACATCGGCGCTGTGATTCAGCCCGATTCAGGAATATCGAAAAATGCTTATTTATATATTAAATTAATTATTAGAATAAGAGAGAACATGCATATATAATTGTTATACATATACTGCAACTAACCATCCAAATTAACTTAATCTGAAAAGAAAAAACAATACTTTATTAACCTTTACTTTTTCTAAGGTGGGTGTGAGTTTTTCAAATGACCCTATGGAAAGAGAGTATTTTGAGGTTTTCCGTTTTGTGTGGTTGATCGAGCTGTCAGCTACAGTGCATCAAGGAGTACGAATTCTGATTGGTTAAATTATCCTCACGTATCACGTTACTGAGAAGCTCATTGGTCCTTTGGAGGTGGTTAAATTAAGGATCGTATTTTTGTTCCTGTGTCAACGAAAAGAAGAAAAGATCACTTGCTAATCTGGTTGTAGTTTCGTCAAAAGGGGTTGTAAAACACATACATTTCAATATAATATCGACGACAAAAAGCCGACCACACAACTAGGCTAACAATTTATCGAAGACATGGTAGGTTATATCTCTCTTTACTCCCAATGGTACTAGTTGCTAGCTTGATCTAATGTTAACTAACAGCTAGCTGTCGTCAGCCGATCTTTAGCTTATTTTGGTTATGTGCATTTGCTGTTATATGTTTCTACGGTTTGCCAGCCATTAATCTAGATATTTTACAACAAACTGTTTTTCGTACATGTTTACTTGTTACCTATACGTAGACCTGCTTACAGTAGTTAAACTGTTATTCGGTGCATTAATATTGCCTTTCACCGCATCCTTATTAGTTTTAGTCATCCCACGCTGAAACATTTCTATCATGCCAATCGATTTCTTGTACGATAAGGTTAGTTGGCTTAACTATTTTGATAATCATCTGTATTTTAAACTTGGTAGAACTTTGAAAAAGAAACACTAGGATACTGTTTTAGGCTACTTCATGCCCTAAAGTTGGTAGACTCCAGCTTAAAATCTGCTTTACAATGTTGGTACAGTAGCTATCAAAAGGGTTCGACTCAATAAACTAAATGTTAAGATGTTAATAGTACTATACTAGACCTACGTTTTATCTTGAAACAGTTGCAATAAAAGTAGTCATTCTGTTTTCAAAGCCAATTTTGAATAGTAAATTTTCGTTTCAGAAATGTAGCTTCATTAAACCTTGGCTGCACTGTCTGTAGTTGTATAACGTGAATTTCAGTATTGGGTAGATTTCTTTTAACCAATAGCTACATCAATGCACAATCTGAATATATGATACTAAAATCACCTCTCTCCCTGCAGAACTCCAATGTGGAGAATTTACCCCCTCAGGTCCTTCGTTTGGTCTACAAAGAGGTTTCAGCTTTAGCTGCAGACCCCCCTGAAGGCATCAAGATATATCCTAGTGATGAAGACATCACTGAATTGCACACAGCCATTGAAGGACCTGGTAAGGGCTCTAATACTGTTCATGCCAGACTTAAATCATGGTGGCATAATGTTTTTGTAAAAATACAACAATCGTGTTATTGTATCAGCTCAACAATGAATACTAAGATACCATTTCATCATGGTTTGATTATAGAGCTGCCTTATTGTTTACATTTATTTTTTAATAAAAATCTTTTTTAGTTTTGTCATGATTTCAAAAAATAGGAGCACAGCACATTTACCTTGTACTAATAATTAGATATTATATCCTGAGTCATCTGCCTTTTTAGCTGATTTTCAACATGGTACTCCCCAAAACATTTGTCTCAAATGGTAAAAGTGTAACCGTAACGTCTAAATTGATTTAGTTGGACACTGCCCAAAAATAACAAATATTAAATAGTTTGCATGAGATTGATAACTTGCCAGTTCTGTGGCATTTTTTCAGTAATTATATTAATCAAGTTTCTAGTTTTTTTTTCCCCCCCAAGCTTACGTATGATAAGGATGTATTTATATAGACACAAGGGTTATTTTGAACTTCAGGAAAACATGCCTGAACTGAATGACTAGAATTTGCTGGAATGACGGGATACATATTCAGTATAAACATTCTTAAATTCAGCTTTATTTTCTGAACTTTCACGTGTCGGTTGCAATATGTAAAATTTGTCTTCTATGGAACAGCACTGTAGCAGGACTGTCTAACATGATACATTCTCAATGCTTTGACAGAGGGAACTCCATTTGCTGGTGGCATTTTCCGTATGCGTCTGGTCCTCGGGAAGGACTTCCCTGCTGTTCCACCCAAAGGATATTTCCTGACCAAGATTTTTCACCCCAACGTGGGTCACAAAGGAGAGATCTGTGTCAACGTGTTGAAGAGGGATTGGAAGGCAGAACTTGGTCTAAGACACGTCTTACTTGTAAGAGAGACATTGTGTTCATATATTCTGATCCTGAATTTTGGATGCTGTTAATGATTCTGTTAAATGACATTTGGTTTTTATTTTGCCACAGACAATAAAGTGTCTTCTTATTCATCCAAACCCTGAGTCAGCTTTAAACGAAGAGGCCGGTCGTTTGCTGTTGGAGGACTATGCAGAGTATGCCTCTCGTGCTCGCCTCTTGACAGAAATTCATGCCATGGGAGCCCCTGGTGGGGCATCGGGGGCACCTCAGGACCCTAATGACGGCCCACAACCTAAGAAGCACGCAGGTGACCCCACTAAGAGAGCAACGGGACCTGGGGCAGCCTCTGTTGCAGCACTGGGTAATGGTGCATGTACGGCCAGCACCACCTCTACTAGTAGCAGTAGTAATGCAGTGGGGAAAAAGAAAGCGGATAAAAAGCGGGCATTGAGGCGACTCTAATACCTCAACTAATTTCTTGGTGCGAGTGTGTGAGCGTGTGTAAATATAAATATTGAAGTATGCTGATGTTTCAGTTTGTTTATTTCTTTTTTTTTCTCCCTTTTCTGACTTTTTATTCTCCAGAATGTCCATTTTATACTCACTGCTGTTATCATTTTCCATCATCTACTTGGGTATTCCTTCTGGTTTGTTAATATTTATCTTAATCAAATCAATACTTTTATTACTGTTTTTGTTTTTAATAAGAATTATTTGTATCACTGCACAAAGAAAAAAATCAAAGCCACCAATGTTCCTTAAGCCTGCTCTGAATAATACCTGGTTATGGTTTCAAACTAGGTCTGAGTCTCATCTTTAATTAGAGACATAACTGTACTGTTGTCTTTGCCGAACTGTAGGCTTAATGTTGAACCTCTTTAATCTTCACCACAGCAGGTGTAGCTGAGATGGTACTGTGTACTACTCAGCTAGGCTCACATTGGAGGCACTGAGCTTAACCAGGATGGCTTCTTCTGGTTGGGTTACATTTAATCAGATGGAGTCAGGTATTTGACTTTAGCAGCAAAGTAAAATGTTGTGACCTTGTGCAGGATTCTTGCAACTCATCAGGATAATCCAAAAGTAAGTTAATTAGTGCATGAGTGATGGAGTTTGGTACATTTAGACAAAGGAGTGAGATAATGGGTTGTCTTACAAATGACTGAAAGCAAAGTATGAGATATATTTATAGTTATTTTCACTTGATGAAATCCCAACCAGTTCTTTTTCTAAAATTGTCATCGTTCAGTATTTTCAAGAGTGTTTTTAAATTGACATGTCTATATTCAACTGTCATGTGTTTGTGTGTATGATGACCTAGATCAGTGGCTGTAGGAGCAGGGTTTAGTTATTACCACTAAGCATACAGTGATGTGTCTATCTTAAACTACCTTTGCTACCTTCTAAAGCCTTGTGGCTACCGGAGAAGATTTCTCATTAGGCATTCTTATACATATTTTTCCACAGGTATGATCTCTCTACCTGGTGCACTGTTTTGACTGGTTTCCCAGGCAGGTTTTCTCTTTGTTCTAAATACATGTTGGGGCATACATTTCCCAAGGAAACACACTCAAGTCTTTTACATTGGCAGAAAAGGTGCCTGCTAAACCTGTCATAGTGCAGGCTGTTGGAAGGGTATTTTTGTGTCAATTTTTAAGTTATTTAAATTAATAAAAAAAATTACATTGGAAGAGAGCTGCACATCCTAGTATCTTTTTGGGTTCATGACGTTTCTCACTGAGTGAGAGTTTAATGCTGAATGGCCGACATATTAACATTTTGAAATGTTAGACATGTAAAGGTGATATCAGTCATTCTGGACAAATCTTGTTAATTGAATTCTTAATAAAACAAAAACATAGGGTGCTCATTCGGAGCTTTCCCCCCCCCACACATTGTACACGCATTGCCAAGGCTAGTATATTATTGTGTGGTGCGGTCTGGGCCAGCCATGGCTGTGTAGAAACAAACACGGCTTATTTTTCAGTACGAAAACGGAATGAGTAGGTACTAGCTGCATTTGACGTGTATTATTAAAATCGCTGACTGCCTTTACATGACAAGCAGCTTTGCTGCCAGTCCGCTATTTCCTGGCTTCCAATGACTTTTGTTAATCTCTTTACCCCAGACGCACACAGTGAACACCCACCTGAGTAGAATTGCCAGCTTTACAGTAATTAGCCGACGTTCAAGACATTCCACCTCAACCACACCCTTCAGAAATGTTTACTTGTTTAAACAGGGGCCTACTGTTTGTGCTCATTTTCATAAAATGCTCATAGTTTCGTTTTTCTTGCAAATTACAAAAGCATATTTGCACCCCTGCAAAGTATTCTAGCCTGTTATTAATTGGTTTCCCCCCTACAGATTTCAGTAGGTCTACGTAAAGGTGGGGTTAGCGATTCTAATCAAATACACTTTGTCAAATTCAGCAAATCTCACGGTCTGCTAACTCTCTATGTCTGCGCTGTAAAAACAGCAGGCTACTGCCTCGGAGTGAGCCACACAACCATCCCGTTCTTGTAGATCTATACTGTAGGATAATGCACGTCAACTGTTTGGGGCAGAGCTTCTGACAACCCTGCACTGGAGGTGTGTGCTTTGGTGCATTTGTTTGAATGTTAAATAACGATATTTCTCCAGCATCACATCACTTTGCTATATGGCAGTTAAAATGAATCGTATTGTGCATACATTTATATAGTCACCCAAAAGGTATGTAGAGTCACCCCAATACGCTTTACCGATCTGAACCCTATAGTCCAGTTTGCTTGTTAGACCTGTATAGGCCTTCTGGTATGGCCTTAAGGGTGACAAGACCTTGCATCCTCTAGCTTTTAGTTAGTTTTTTGTTTTTTTGCATAGAACTGCATGTTAAGTATGGTTAAGCCTAATCACTGAATAGCAAATGTAGGTCTAATTAACAGTTTCGTTCACGCTCCAGTGTTCCTGTTGCTCCAATCCTCTCCCCCACCCAGTTTTCATCGCTTTCATAATTGCCACCAACATAACGATACAGTTGCTGTGGCAACCATCTCTCTCTCTCTCTCTCTCTCTCTCTCTCTCTCTCTCTCTCTCTCTCTCTCTCTCTCTCTATATATCTCTCTCTCCCTTTTTCAGGCTCACACACATACGCACATTTGAAATCTCAGAGGTTGTCTTCTGGGGAAAAAAGAAAACAAAGAGGAAAGAACGTATTAGGTGCCTTCGATGATCTCTGCGCTTTAACGTATGCCGGTATTATTTGTCATGTTTAGAGGTGGGGTGCCACACTGCCTGTCGTGTAAAACATTAGGCTGTCTGTAGGCTATAACTGATGGTTAGGCCTACTTTAATAGCCACTTCAAAAAACATGAAGATGATCAGCAACAATCTAATGGACTTTGTGCTCATTAGCACCGAAAAGCTTGGAAGTATTGTCTCGGCACCAGCTTGACGGACCAATCAGAGCCCTGTTCAAGCGGACCGTCGTGAGGCCAGTCGCAGTTAGTCGGTGCAGTGTTGCCTATCTGCCGTGGAAATTATGAAGGCGTACGGCAACATTCGTTTTCAAGCGGATGAAAGTTAGATTTGCAAAATTGTGCTGTTATTTTTACTCAGTGACATTAATATATAGCACTACAGCACCGTGCTGTTCTACTAAATCAGATCGCACTTGTCAAAGTATAAGCTATCGCCTACTAGATAACTTAATGTGCCAAATATGGAACCGCAGTTTATTGCCTGATCAAAAGTAAGAAATACCAAGACTAATTTGTGCTTGGATAACTGACGCATTTCTGATCTGGCCGTTTTTGTTTTATCCGTGCACAATTTGGGACGCATTTGACTTTTTGGACATACCTGTATGAAATAGACTATCTTCATCAGTTTTTTCTTGGAAGACAGAATAGGTGGCGATGCACCAGGAGCACTTTGTGCGTCCCTGGTCGTCGGGTGTAGTGTAACACATTAACACACACTCATCTATCTGGAAACCATTGCGCACGCTCTTCCAGCTCTGTTCTTCAGCATCAAACCCCAGAGCAACGCACAGGTAAGACACGACATTATGCACCTTTTAGGTCTACCATTACATTTCCTAACCGAATAACAGGTGACAGACTTTTGAATACATTTAAATAGCATACGTCTTAATTTGTAGCATGTGAATGCATCAACCATTCCACTTGGGTTTGAACGAAATGTTTTGATAACAGCTGCGCCACAAAAATGACAACCAACATATGTGGAAATGGCCTTTGTATTTGTCATTTCGTTGATTTAACACTAAAAATTACGTTCACAGTTATGGACATTTATAATGAAACGAACGGAGAACACATCCGATAGACAATTTAGACTAAACACACCGACGCTGATACACCCACGCACTCTGATACATGCAAGTCATGTCCATAACCGCATGCTAAGTTATTAACATAACTATGGACTATAGCCAATAACAAAATACCTAGGCCTACATTTAACTAGAGCATATACAGTAGGCTGTACACCGGGATAGCGCAACAAGGCAGTTGACTTGATAAACACTAACCTGTGGCTGGTGTGTGTGACTGCATGCGTTTTCAGGAGGTCATAGACATTTAGTTTGACTTGCTTCTATTGATAGGTTGTATGTCCAATCATCTTCAGCCCATATGAATGTAACTATGAAATATGAGGATCGTTTAATTTAAACGAGCATCGACATACGCATTGAAGCTAATAATGATTGGGGGGAAAACATGCCTTCCTGCAATGGCTATGTAGCCTACTGTAAGCTCATGGATGCAACATCGTGATCTTTATGGTTTACTTTATATTGCTCTCCCTCTTTCGAAATCATATTATTTTGCACATAAAGCCTATGTGATAGGATTTGCCCCCAACCCCCACTCTATAACTGCACTGCTTCAATACAAAAAATACAATATAGCAATGCCTCTAGAAAGACTGTTTCTAGAGTCAAAATGGATTTTGTTTTAAAAACAGCCAAGCTTAATTTTGACAGTTCGATAATTTGTGGGCAAATTAAATAAATATTTTTCAATTTCCCTTAGAATTTAAAAGAGTATATGTACAAATTATATTTGTTTAGACATTTTTGGATAACCACAAGAATCAACAGTCATTCTTATATTGCATTGGTCAATTCTTTATTATTTTTATTTGCCTTCAATGTCTGGTGTGGTGGTGAAGCATGTCAGAACATCTGGATCAAATAACCAGTGCCATAACAGAAATATGGGAATAAGAACAGTGCTTTTGTACATAACAGCTCGGGGCACCGCAGTGTCAGTGTGTTGAACAGGACATGCTGAGATGTTACTTTGAAATCTGGCTGGCTAATGGGCAAAGATTGGATTCTGCCTCCTTTTTATTTCGCTGGCTCTTTCACTCACACACAGACAGAGCTGCAGTGCTATTCTGAGAGAGTTAGCTGCCTCAACCCACGCACTAAATCTGAGAAAGAGGGAAAGGCAGAACAAGGGAGGAGGAAGAGCAAGGAGAGAGCAAGGGAATAAAGGCAGTAGAGGCTGACTACAGAGAGGTTTAGCATGCCTATATACTGTAGTCACATACAATTGTGTATATCTGCACAGTTGCATGCATGCACACACAAACACATACATCTGTATGTTTGGCGCCCCCTTTTATTGCTCCTGCAGCCAATTTACACTGGTGGTGCATCTGCGATCATGTTATGTCATTTGTGTGCTGAATATATGCGGATGCTAGTGGTGTTTGTCTGCGGCACTGTGTTGTGCTGGTAAGTGCTCGGAGAAATGTACTTGATTCTGCCACCCACATGCTGCCCTCCCACTCACGGTCGTCTCTGCATCTATACCTCTGGCTCTTCCCGCTCGCCACCATCTCTTTGCTCATTTAAATCCCTACCCTGCATTTATCCCCTGCGCTCGCTCTCTTCATGTTGCTCACTCTCTCTCCTCATTCTCTGCTTTTCAGGCGTTTTTCGCTTCTGAAAAAACACAGGCACAACTACCACAGTAAATTCTCGAAACACACACTTTTAGAATTGTGGTGTATGCATGTATAGCAAGATGTGTTACATGTGTGTGTGCGTATGCACGTGTGTGAAGGCTTCCTTCGTGGTATAACTTTCTAATTAAGTCTGTTGTTTGTGTTCCAGTGGATACTTGTCAGTCTGCCCGCACTGTCCTGTTCTGGCCATCGACCATGTTCACCTGAAGGTCAATGTGAACATCAAGACAAGCATTTACAGACCCGAAAAAAATAGTTTTCTGGGAAACAACAGTCAAAGTGAAAGGTCCTCATTGTTCGTTTCCAACGAGCGTCTCTCAGAGGGTCAGAGGAACAAGATACTGAAACAAGTGGAGCCATCAGATATTTCAGCATTCTCTCCTCTCCCAGCAGTGCCTACATTCTCTGCAACAGATAGGGATGTTTTGATAATTACATGTAATTATAATTTCTGTGGGAGACAGATCTGCCTCTGTCTATTATTGCTGACAGCTCCAGCACAATAACCTCATACATTTACATTTTTCTCAAAAATTCATATTCAGGAATCGTTACTTGGAGATAAATGTGGTATATAAAAGCAATTGCCGTTAGATTGCTGTGATGGAGGGGAATGATGGGCAGCTTTTGTGCCTAGCTTAATATAGAAATATCTTAAGTTTAAACAGATATTAAACATTTTCCCACTATGTGCAAAGTACAACAAGCTTAGAATTTGGTAATTGCATAAAGCACACCGGTGCATGGCAACCCATCCACGACTATTAAATAAAATACTTGTTTTTGTAAGATAAACTACTATGTCTTGCACAGCATTTAGTGCATGATGCAGAGATGTGACTAGGTCAAGAGAAATTTAGGGTGGCCTGCAAACAAGCTCGTTCCCATATACAGAGTAACTTAAAGGAAGTCTCTTCCTTTCCATCGCAGGTGTCAGCCAATTAATGCCAGTTCATTGTTTACAATACCTTAAAATACAAAAACGAGTATATATTTCATACTCTTTCCCCCTTAAACACTGAATTGCCTACAGTATAAAGTGCAAACATACAGTAGAATGTATAGTAACAGTAAACCACAAATATGCTGCAAAGATAAAGCTGTTTACATTTTACACATTTAATACTTGGTCAGACTCTGGTTGTACAAGTGCCATTATCAACATCCAGTTGTATAGGATTATTATGTTCCCCTGTAATATTTAATATCTTGCCATTATTGATCTCTGGTGACAAAGCCTTTACAGTAACACTAGAATGATAATAAATTAGAAAGGCAAGCAGCAGCTCAATGTGGGACACAAAGAAAGTAAAAGCATGAAGATCTTAATTGTATCCTTTACCTCTCTACAAAGCTGCACCACTTTTAGTATTTTAGGATTGAAAGGTGATCTTCTAGGGCAAAAGATTAACTCATTACATGTACCATTGTTGTTGTCTAGTAGTCAATGAAAGCAATGTAAATACCTCTGTCCATCTTCATGTTGATGGAATTAGTGCTTTTATCTTATTACTAAATATATACCTGTGCTACTATCTCCTTGCTTCTATAATAACATTTACTACTATACACTCATATGTATGCCAATATATGTAACTATATGCATGCATTATAGATACATTAGTGCATTGAATGAATTATAAATTGTCAATATAATGTCTGTCCATTAATAATGCCATTTTAGTGGGTTAAACTGTAATAGTGTATACAGCATTGTAACGGCATTGACTCAATGACAGAAAATAGAGCTCTTAGTCATGTAAAGATGACGCCCACCACCAATCACAGAATCCTCGCTGTCTCCCTGCTCTTCCTCCTAACTGCCCCATTTACCACTGTTGCCGAGTCCTCTCCTTCCCGTATCCCCCAGCCAACAGACCTCCCAGGAGGGCTGCTCACTGGCCAGATCAAGACTGACCCGAGCCCCCTTAACCTCCTTTTTGCCACCAAGGCCAGACTACAACCAGTGCCACTCCAGAGCAGGCCCAGAGAAACTGAGAAACTGCAAGAAAACACTAGTAGAGTTCTTGAGACACCTCCTAGACCCTTGGCCCAGGTCATGTTCCCTAAGAATGCCACTGCAGCGGATGCACTGGCGCCCCCGCTAGGCGCGGCTCAGGTGGCACCACCTCCGAGGCGCCTGGTGGATGTGGACGTATGCCGTGGCTACTACGATGTGATGGGCCAGTTTGATAGCTCCTTCAACTGCTCCAAGGACAGCTTCATCTACTGCTGTGGGACGTGCCATTTCCGTTTCTGCTGTCCGGAGCGTAGCCGGCAACTGGACCAGGACAACTGTAAGAACTACGACTCTCCAGACTGGGCAAAGACACCGCCACCTGCCCTGGTCACCCCAGGGGAGATTGGAGTAGACCCAGATGTTGACCCGCTGAAGCAGCAGAGCCACAACACAGGGTTTGTCATTGGTGGAGTGGTGGTGTTCATGGTGGCTGTTGCGATAGGCATCAAAGTGGTGTTCAATAAAGTGCAGCAGGAGGCAAACCAGAGAGACCTGAATATGCCCAGGTATGTTTACAAGTTCTGTTGTTTACAGTCGCATAATCACAAAAAGCCCTTCATCTCACCACAACCACATGCATTTAGGTAGCATGTGTCACAGACATTCCAATTGCATGGTGGTACTTTGGTACTAATTTAGTGACATTCAGTGGATTCAGATAATAATTATTATGTTATTCAGGTATTTTACACAAAATACAAGACAAAAAATGCAAGATGTAACTGTATTGCAACTTACATTTTAAATAATCGTATTTGTGATATTTTTATTTGAGTCGACTGCTAATCGATTTTCACTTGAATGATTTGAATATTCTCCCACCAAAATCTATAAAGAAATTACAACATATAATAAAAGTAATTATGGTAGATACAGAAATGACCTGTCTAAGATGACAGGCAGCTGACCAAAGACACGTCTGTCGCTTTTGAGTCTAAGTAACCATGTTGCAACCTATCGTCTGTGTGTGTGTGTGTGTGTGTGTGTGTGTGTGTGTGTGTGTGTGTGTGTGTGTGTGTGTGTGTGTGTGTGTGTGCGTGTGTGTGTGGTGTCTTCAGAGCCCTGGTGGACATGTTGCGTCACCAGTCAAGCCCAGTCCAGCAGGATGAGAGAAACAACAGTGTAACTCTTGCGCTGGGAGATGGACAGGGAACTCTTGGAAGACCTCCTAAAAACCTCTATGCTCCTGGCCTGCCCAGCAAAGACAACAGATGTAAGGGCCAGGACCACCCATAATGGCACCAGATGTTTTTGGGGGGTCGAAATATCATTTCAGATAGATTTATTTTTGTAGATTAGATTCACTACTTAATAGATTCATTTTATATTTATTTTGTGTTAAAAACATTATCTTGAATAATAATAACAATATTATAATTTTCTTGCCTGTGGTTTTTGTATGACTATTCAAGCAGTAATAAGATTAAGAACCATTTAATTGCCAGTGCACAGTCTAGAATGAATCATTATTCATGCTAAGGAACAAATATGTTATTCACAATGGAAAATATAGATTAAAAGAGTTTACACCAGTAATTCCTTTGTATCCACTGTGATTAAGCCTACTATACAGTATAGGATTTTTATACAGTATGCTCTATTTCTTGTATGTCAACGATTAATTTACCAAACACAATATAGAGTAAAATGTATTATAGCCTCACATTTAATTAAATAGTAATTAACTGAACATTATAAAGGTGTCTAGGGGATCTTCATCTGAGCATGCACCATCTTTCTATATTTTGTGGATATGCTAGTATTTGCATACCCATTCCTAAACTAATCATGTTATGTTGTTTGACTTGCAGTGGGCAATTTGCAACACAATTTCATCCACTCTTCAGGGTCCAGCCCCAAACACACTGCAACTATCGGTAAGAACACTGATAAAGTTAATGATCCTATGTAAATTATATAATCTACCGTGTAATTTAAATTATGGCTAATTTACATCATTCATCAGAAATTCAAGCCCAAATCTAAGCTTATTCATCTCAACAATAACTACAGTACATCATACTTTTGTAGCTTGGAACCAAGTTCAAATCAACCTGTGTTTTTTTTCTCCAAATGCTGATTTGAGCATTGTTGATACCTTTGTATGTAGAGAAGAAAACCATTTGAATATAGCCTGTTTATCTTTTAAGAACGCACCCCTCGGATGAACAATGCTCAGCTGGCAGCTGGAGGAACCCTTCTCTCCAGCAAACACAACAACACTAAATCCCAGCCTGCTTTCCATCACTCGCTCCATAACCTGGCCCAGCTGCCTCCATCCTATGAGAGTGCAACCAAGCCTGAGCTCAACAGATACTCCTCCCTCAAACGACTTGGTAAATATGATACTGCAGGGTCCAACTGTGGAGTTACATGAATAATGGTCCATGTAGTCATTCATATAATATGTGGAGAAAGTTCAGTATTTGTTCTGTGTAACTGATGCTGTTATTTTTGACTTCCAGAGAAAGGACTTGACGAGTATTCTTCAGGATACTGCACCACTAAGCGCCGCCCTCACACAGCCCAGCCTGCTCTCCAATCCTCCCAGCACCACCTCCACTGGGGTGGAGACTACACACTCAGTGGCAGAGGAACCCTGCCGCGCCATGCAACCCGTCCTTGGATCCCACCTGCTGGAATGCCTACCTCACCGACTCCTAACCCTTATCCCCTGGACCCACCGGAGCCCCAGTACAATCCTAATTATGACACTCTGTCCAAGCCTCCGAGGAAGGTGAAGTCCCAGGACCAGCTACTCAACATGGGAGATGTTCCTGGGAACACAGGGACACTTTCCAGACTCTCCAAGAACCAGCAGCATCAATACTACAAGGCCATGGCAGCTTCCAATAAGAACTCAAACACGCAGACCCTTACCCGCAAGACCCAAGAAAGGCAGGATAGACAAGAGAGGCAGGACAGACAAGAACGACTACTGATGTCTCCAGACCATTTGGAGGAGAGGATGGGGGTTGGAGGGATGGGGGTGGTAGACCCATATGTGCACACAGGAGGGATGGTCCCCACCCTCCCACGCCTCACCCCCCAGCAGAAGGCCCAGTCACAGCAGAATGTCTGTGCCACACCCTCCCTTGACCGGCACCACATGATTAAAATGAACTCTCACCCAACCTCTGGAAGAGAGCAGGAGAGAAACACAGTTATGACAGGGCATATGAGCGGGGGCATGGGATGGGCAGGGGAGATGCCTGGGGCAGGGGTAGTCATGGGAACCGGGACACTAGGGGGGCATAGTGCTAGACGGATGGCCTTTGCAGCAAAAAGGCAAAACACCATTGAGCAATTGCATTTTATACCAGGAGGGGGCGGTAGTGGTTCAGGAGGAAGTCAGGGAATCAGAACAGGCAGTAAAAATGAGGTTACAGTGTGAGGCGAGTCTTGTGCCTCAGGAAGAATAGGCCCCCATACATATTTGTGCAAATATATTCATTCTGCATTTAATTATTAGATGTATAAAGTATATACGATATAGAAATAACTAGGCTTTAGGCTTTGAAATTATTAGACTTTAGGCCATCCAGTTCAATATTATTTCATATAGTTAAATATCAAGGTTGATACTACCTGTTACATTTTTAGGAATGTGATTGCCTACATCAGCCATATTTCGTAAATGAATCTGCCATATCCATTGGTGCCATGAAAAAATAACTTGGAGAAAGACTAGAAGGGTGAAAAATGACAGCATAAATTGTTGTTCATAACTTTTTATATGTCCTTAAAAAGAACTCAGGAGCCATATTAGATAGGGAACAAGATGATATACAAATGGAACAAGGTAATATAATGATAAGAAACTTGGAGTAAGGATTTTATGAAGAATCAATCCAATTTCTGTTTTAATGTGAACTTGCTAAACCCCTGCCGGCAGCAACAAAATGGGATTCCACAGGAAAAATAGCAAGCTGATAATGTGCTTGGTATACTCACCCGTGCTTGGTAATGGATTAAACAGAGTTGACATTGTGCCGTTGACTGAAACAGCCTCATCCTCACAAGGAAAAGCAGTGTACTGACTTTTGCCAGTATAAACAGTGAACATGGGTGCTGCTAAAGATGAACTGTTTGATAACTGGAACACATGGGGCCAACACATGGCAGAATTCAGTGCCCAGTTAAATGGTTTAGGAATCAACATACTATCATAGGCTGCTAAGCTTTTAATGTGCCCTTAAGATCTAGACCCTTGATGATGTAACACTATACTTTTGCATATGCTGATTTTAGATTACATGGGGATGTAGTTTCTTAATGTTAATGCTCAAAGGTAAGCCAGGATGTTATATAAAAAATGTTTTGGATAACCAAATAGTAGTGAAAATGACAGAGCCTACAGTAGGTCATTCGTGAATATAGAACAGCACAAATATTTCAGTATAGTTTACCAGTGAAAAAAACAAAACAAAACATCTTGCTTCGATGTAGAATATGTACAGAGGGAAAGAGTAGGTTTTCTCATAGAGCACAAATGAATAGACCATGATGCACAAGTTGCACTTAAACAACTGTCCTTCAAAGCCATTTATGAAGATACAAAGAAAATACCACAGAGGAAGCTGGTCTGACAATCACCATTTTTATATTCTCACTGGGTGACAAGATACAAGTCAATGACATTTTGTACAGTCCACGGATTGGCAAGCAAACATTTCTGATTCAGGAGAGAGGGCAACAAGAGGCCTTCTCCAGGTTGACTCCCATTTGCCATAACAGACTTGGATGGTTAGGATGCCCTATCCATCCTCAAATTTCAACCTTGCTGTATGATAACGCACTTCAGCTATTATGAGTAAAAAAAAAAAAAAAAAAAAAAAACATCAATAACAACGCTTAACAATTCTAAGGGCTATCCTATATAGTATGTGATATCTGTGGTCCATATAAAATTGTATCTATTTCTATTGATTTCGTGTTGATAGTGTCATGTTGTATTAAGTATTAACGTGTAAAATTAACAGTTTTAACACCATTGAAGATAAACAAAACTTTGCACATAGCATTCCCCTGATATTTGCACCAGATACAATCATACTTTGTATCCTGTTCAAGGTATACATTCTGTAGTAGCGAGGTGATGTGTATGACTGATCAATGAGCGGAAATGGAAGGTATTTGCTCATGAGACATAGAGATAATTATAAAGACAAAAGCAGAAGGACTTTGATTGTACTTGGATTTGTTCAGTCAACTAAGATTTTATGATCACATGCTGACAAATAGAAATACAGATTTCATTTGGACAATCTTCCTATACGCAGTACTAAATGTAGTTGTTATGAATATGATGGAGTGTTATTATTAATGATTATTATAACTGTTATTGTTATTAACAATTCTCTTATGATGTGATGTTATTTTTCTCAGTGGGATTTAAGTGTTTATTGTTTTAGATAATTAGCATTATCATGACTAGTGTTTTTTGTTAAATCTGGTCATAAATCAAAGTTTTTAAAACATTCTAAATCTCGATGCATGCCAACTCCATTTCACTGACAGGCATACAGTATGCCTAGATTTATAGATATTGAAAGTAATGCCCATTTCCCAAATGTATAGTGCCTAGACATCAGCCTTATGAATTTTAAATTTAAATTATGCTTACGTTTCCACTCTGGTAAAACAAAAAATCTGAAGAAATCATCAACCTTCTCAGATGTTTGAGTCAATGAGGAATACAGATGTGTGGGCCAAGACTTTGGAGTTCCACTAAACCCAATAACATGGGTGCTATGTGCTATACCCATGTTGCCATAATGTATGTGTGTTTGGATGAGTGTTTATAAACCAAGTTGGAAAAATGAAGGTTTAATGGTAATCTGAATGTTTTGAGTAGTGTCTTATTCAGGGAAATAAGACAGATGACATACTGTAGTACTAGGTATTTTTTAATAAAGCCACAAATGGTGTGTAGCAAAGTCTGTAATAACTCACAAGCCATATCCATGAAAATCCCATTGTCACAATTTTATAAATGGTTAACCTAATTTGTGCAAGTATTGTATTTTGTATAGCTGGTACGATCACACTATTTTAATGAGTGACTTATTTGACATTAATTTGAAGATTAAACAAATTATGTGTTTGTATTTAATGAATTGTACAGTGCCAAAACATAACATTTTGTTGTCTTTTTATTTTGTCATAACAGGGAAATTCTTAGCATTGTTAGGCCTAATTGACAGTAATAAAAAGGGTATTTTTCTGAAAGATTAATAAATATAGTAGGACTATGTGGTTTTCATTACCATTATGAATTCATTTAGAATGAGGGTGGTAATGGATGGCAAATGAAGTATTGTTGCTAGTAATTCATACAAATAGTAGCTAAGAGTATCCAGCAATGAAATTTGTGGATTTTATTTTGTGTTGCACTTTAAGCAAACCCTTTTGTTATTGTTTAATACATTGATCCCCTTGAATATCACAGTGAGCTACACAGAATTTGTATAATAAAGTTGATGTAAAAAGTGTTACTCATCAAGTAGTTGTTTACACCAAAAAAAGAAAAGGGCTATTTTATGTAGCTTGCATGGGGGAGGGGAATGGAAGTCTGAGATACATGTATAATGAGTTAAGCATAGGCTATACTCAAACTTCACGATATTATAGGGTATTCTAATATAGTCTATTCTATACTGCAATACACTACTATGTCATTTAAAAGCTTAATGATAAAAATATATATCGTTGGATTTATTTATTTTTTAATTAATGGCATGAAACGTAATCGTGAGAACATTAATACTGTACATTCTTTTCGTATTTAATTTCAGTGTATAACAACAACATTCATCATGTAAATGTATATTTCTAACATAAGTAAAATCATAAGTAGTCGGCTAACAAAATGTCCATCTGCAAGTTATGCTGGAGCTACCCGGAAATATTACGAAGGCCGGAAAGGACCAATGTTAAGTGAGCACACGTCACTCACTTTTGCCCAAAAATAATATCACGAGCATCCAAAATATTTTGGTCGACAAAGTCTGTGCTACTTGTTCTATATTGCGGATTTTTGTTTTCTTATGGCAACGAAACAGTTACAGCATTCACCGCTGCTGTTTTCTGTGGAGAAAAGTGTAAGCGTTCACCTAGCTCAGCATCAGTGAAAATGGCTGAGGCTAACGAGTGGAAAACAGCGAGCAGAAATGGAAGCGGATGGTAGCTAGCTAGATGGTTAGAAGGCGTGACAGGCCTCATCCATTTGGTTGTAGTCAGAGACTGGATGCGTAGGTAAACATTTGACTAATATACGCTGTGGAAATATATAGCGGTACCAATGTGTGCATGCACTTATTACTTCGGATGCGTATTTTTAGCTAACATTAGCCACAGTAGTTATGTAAAGTATTTTATTATATTGTGTGTGTCATCTTGCACGCGCTGAAATAGCCAAACACGCTGAGTAGTAGAAAATATGATGCAAAGAAGAATCTGCAAGTTTTTAATGTAAACGCTTTCTATGCTTTTGCAAATATTGTGAAAATACTATTGTCGTATGTGATTTGAATAATTATTTGTGTTGCGTTAAGTATGGAACGAAACGCAGATATTGATTTGTAATTTCTTTCTTTCACAGGATTATTATTTACATTATAATGAGAGAGTCATATATGCGATAATCTATCGGCCTTCAGGAACCTGACTTCCATACGGTCGCATTATATTGGATGAAGGGACACGGTAAGAATGTCAAAGGTGAGCAAATTGAGATGCTAAATAATAAGTAGCGAACTCCATTTACTTTTGCTTATGTCAGTTGAAATGAGGATGTGCATTTTTTAGTATGTAAGATATAAAAACGTTGACGGACTAAATTTTTTGACCACAGGAAATGATAAACAATTGTTCTTTTCTGTTGTGTAGATTTACAAGTAGTGTAGGCTATGCATTTTTACATCTTATCAGAATGACATTTTTAACTATATTCATTCAGTATGTACATTAGGATTACCTTTTAATTCAAATAAAGAAATGTCAGGATATAGCCTAAACATAATATGTATTTTATAAATTGAAAATGAAGAACATGGATACATGCACTGGACACACTATTGCATATACATACATGCACAATTAATACATTACATACTATATAATCACATCCAGGGAATGATGGCAGGAGTCGTGGCGCTTATTCGGGAGACTACAGTATGTCTAATAGTCGCTGTGCTCCCAGAACTTAAATATCAACACTAATTTCATCTTTGAAACTTGTAAATATTTGTTCCTCTTGCTCTGTGCCAGAATGAAAAGTTTCCTTTCACTGCAAATTGTCATGTTACTATAATGAACTTTTACTGACCTTGTACCCTTACAAAAATTGGAATAGCTTACTCCAAGACTTTCCTGCTGCAAAACCAAGTAGGTCAAGTAGATCTTTTTCCTTTGGAGTTCCAAAAAAGAGGGTAAGAATGAGTATAAAATAATTTTTGTCTGTATGGCATATATAATAATTAAACCTTTCAGAACCATTGCCGTGTAAAAAAAAAAACAACAAAAAAAATCATAGCACAATTGTTAAATGTTGCATCTTCTCTTTTACTTGCAGTGTCTGGGATTCATGGGTTCAAACTGTATTATGATTATCATAAATAAATCTTAAGCATGTTACATTTTGTCCAGTGTCTTAAAATGAATAAGATTAATTATTTTCAATTTGAAAATCATATAGCAGTTAATGCTGAGGTGCGTTCAGATTCGACAAACGTTTCTGATGAACGTGTATACTTAACTTTAAAATGGGAGCATTTTTGTTTAAACAAACAATCCAAATTGTTAGATTTAATCTGTAACCCTTCAGTGTACACGTGTGTAAGCCGATAACTATCTCCTCAGACAATTTGCGACGAACTCAAAACAAACGGAAAAGTGCTTGAATATATTTGCATTGTTTTAACACACCTCAGATTGACTGAATGTGGTTCCAAATTATTTTGAGTTATTTTCACAAGTTGATCAGGAATTATTTATTATTATGATATATATATATATTTTTTTGTTTATTATTATTATTATTATTATTATTATTATTAGTAGTATTTTTGTTGCTTTTTTTACTGGCCCTTTTTCGAATGCTCAAAAATCATTTTTGGAGAATAATTACCTGAAATCCTGTGACTGGAAGGGTGGGATTTCTCTAAAATTGTATCTTGTTTTTATAATAGTGCTAAACTATTATTTTTCTTCACTGTTTTGTATCATTGGTCTAATTGAAAGATATATTTGATCCTAATCTTAACCTAATTAAAACCTTAAAATTGCATACCTAACATAATCCTAACCTTATGCAGATAAGCATTAAACTTAACCAAAAAAATCATGAAGTGCCAGAAAATAGCTAAAAAAAATAAATGTTATGATGCGTTACACAGGCGATCCATCCCTGCCAGTTCTAAAAATAAATGTATTGGATGTTTATAATACTCCAGAATATCTAACCAGTATTTTCCTAATGCTTGGTCTAATTAGCTAAAGAACCTGAAACTCTATGTAAATGGGAATAAAAAATAGTAGTCCCCATGCACCCACAACGCTGCATGGAGACTACTATTTTTTGTTGACATTTTCTTGACTGTCCTAACAATTGTAATATTCACCACATCAGTAAATATTGCCCTCTACTTTCTCCGAAATACTCTCCTGTTCACAACTATTTTCTCCTAATTTTGTCTTTGAGTTATAGGAACCTGGCTGAACAGGGATGAGAGAACTTGTCTGGATGAAGACAAACAGTGGACATCATCACAGTAACAGCTATAAGAAACTCTCAATACAAACTGTTGTGTGCAGTTTTAAAATAAATTGGAGTCCATCTGTAACTCAGAAAAGGGCCTTTTTAACTTTTAATCATAAACTATCAAACATCTGTCCCCTCTCCTTTTTGAATGGAGAGTGGGGGCAGTGGACGATCAGGAGGAAGTAGTAGCAGTCGAGGTACCCGATCAGCAGGGAGTAGCAGCAGTGTTATTGGAAGGACTTTAGATTCAAGTCGTGGTGATTTGAGCAGTTCCAGAGGAAGTGGCAACATAACATCACCCTTTGGGCGTAGCTCCTCTGTCAGTAGTGGTGGGATCATTGTTGCCGCTCCTAGCGCTGGAGGTGTAGCCCCTGCACCCCCATGTGCCAGTGAGTGGGAAATGTTCCAATTTGGAAAATATAATTTGGACATTATAGAGATGTTAAGTGGGCATCAGGCCCACCAGTTCAAAGGCCTTGGTCTAGATCGACAACTACAACATCAACAACAAGTACAACTTCACCAGCATCAACTTCAGCAGCAGCAACAGCAACAAGCTGAGTCATCTGGAGCTCTCCTATCTGGGCTTGGCTTGGGGCCCCTCCAGGGGTCCAGAAGTAACGCCTTCTCTGATTCTGCCTCCATATTTGCCAAGATGAGTGCCCCTCCCCCTCCACCTCTACAACAACAGCCATCTTCTTCCCAGAGTTCCCGATCCAAGTCAAGCAAGATGAGTAGCAGCAGCTCCAGTCACGCTTCAGGCTACCCACAGTTCCTGCGCTCCTTCCATCCATCTGAGGCCACACTAGCTCAGGAGCAGTTACATCCAGGAGTAGGCCGCTTTGAGCACTTTGCCGGTGGAAGCAGTGCTGGTAGCAGTGCAGGTGGGTTAGGAGGATTAGTAACATCTGCCCCCCCACCCCCCCCTCCCTTGCATCCAGGTCTTTCTGTCCCTCAAGCATCCCCTGGCCCCTCCTCTTCCTCTCCTTCACCCTCCTCTTCTGTAGCCACTTCCAACAACCCCCCTAGCAGTGCCGTTAGTTCACTGGGGCATCAACTGGTTGGAGCTCAGTCTGATGCACGGAGCTTGCATCAGCAGTTTAGTTGCATGTTAGCTGCAAATCAGTATTTCCTATCCGGGGTGCCTGCCAATGCTAGCCTAGAGCAATTTCTGGTTCAACAGGGAACCCATAACCACTTGGGGATTGGTTTAAGTCAGACAGGTGGGGAGTCTAGTTCTTCTCTTGCTCCGCCTCCAGCTTTGCATTCTACTCACTCGCATGGCCACTCTACTTCCCAGTCACAGCAGGCTGCACAGCAGTCTTCACAGCAGCAACAGCTGCCACCTCACACTCTTTCTCATCACTCTCATTCTCATCCCCATCACCCGCTTCACCCAGGCTCCCAGCCTTCATCCCTGAGTGGTTTTGACTTCCAGGGCATCCCTGTTCTCTCTTCCAATCAAATAGCCTCTCTAATGCAACAGGAAGCAGGTTTACCCCTCCCCTTACCGCTACATTTATCCTTATCAAAGGATGAGGGTAAAGGGGAAAGCAGCAGCGGTGGTGGAGGCAGCAGTAGCAGTAGGAGGAAGAAGGCAATGGCAGGCTACTTGCCACAGAGAAAATCTGATAGCAGTAGTAATAGCAGTAGTCACGGCCACAGCGGCAATCCCAATACAAACAGTAGTGGTGGGCTTAGCCATGGTCAGCCCCCAGCATTAATTGGGGGTGGGGTTGGTATGTCAAGTATGGGAGGAGACCCAACATCTCTCCTTGCCTCTTCATCTTCATCATCATCAGTGGTTTCTTCCTCCTCTTCCTCTGTTCCCTCTTCCACTGCAGCCTCTGTGCTGGTTACTAATGATTCTCACCTTTCTAAAGCTGATAACCAGAGCTCTATGCAGCCCAGCGCCACACAGCCTGATGCAGAGTCTGTATACAGCTGTGGAGAGTGTAGCAAAAGCTTCACTCACCTGTCAAGCCTTCGCAGGCACTTACGCATGCATGAGCCAACAGCAGCAGGTACTAACAATACTGCCACAACAGGCCCAAACCCAATTCACATAAAAACCCAATCTGACCCAACCCAGCCCCACTCAACACAAGAGACTTCACAGTCCTCTTCAAATTCCTGCCCTAGCCCAGACAAAATCTTTCATTGCACTGATTGTGGCAAAGGCTTTAAAAAGAAGGGACACCTGCTCCAGCATGGTGTAATACACTCTTCAGCCCGCCCATATGCCTGCTCCACATGTTCTCGGGCATTTAATCGTAGAGAGTCACTGACACGCCACGAGAAGATACATGAGGAAAAGCCATTCCGATGTCCAGCCTGTGGTCGTTCCTTCCGTGAGAGCACCTCTCTGCTCAACCATGCTGCCTCAGGCACCTGCGGCAAGCCAGGTAGGGGGCCCAAACCACGGGGCACCAAGACAGGAACAAATGGTGAGGACAGAATAGGTGGAGGAGGGGGACATTTTCAGAGCAATAGAGTTATTTATGGGAAAACCGAGGAGGATGATGGTGTCATCATAGTAAGTGAAGGAGAGCCCAAATCTGGTTTAGGGTGTGATGGTCTATTTCAAAGTGGAAGGGGTGGGAATTCTAATGACAGGGAAAGAACAGATGGCAAATACCCCACTGATTACTCTCGGAATCGTTACACAGGCTACCATGATGACCACCGTTCTCAAGGTAATCCATCTCCATGCTACTCTGGCGCCTCTCCATGTGGAAGTGGGATGACTGGACCGGCTCTGCGAAAGGCTCCTTTGGCGCCAACTCTGCATCCTCACCCACAGAGTCAGAACCAACATCACCATCAGCAGCAACAACCGCACCTGCCCCTATCATCTCTTTTGGATGATTCAGAGGATGATGTCACAAGCTCTGTCAACAATGCTATCTCTGCCATAACAGCAGCAAGTAGTAGTGGAAACAGAGGGGATGATAGAGGTGACATCATTGGGGGCTTGTTGGGAGGTCTTGGCCTAGGTCCTCTGGGTGCACCGTCGTCAACATCTGGCATAGATAAAAGCTTCAGAGGTGGGGGAAACCAGGAGAGTATGAGTGGTAACCCACAGAACTCTGACAAACCAAAACGCCCCCGAAAGCCAAGGGCTAAGAAAGATCCAGCTGCTGGTGGACAGCCTGCCAAACGCAGACAGTATACCCCTAGAGGGACCAGTGGGCTTCCACGTCCTTACCTCTGCAGTGTCTGTGGGAAGGGATTTGCACGTCGAGAGACCCTGCGCAGACATGACCGCATCCACACAGGGGAAAAACCTCACCACTGTACAATTTGTGGAAAATACTTCAGAGAGGCCTTTCACCTCAGCAAACATCAAACTGTTCACTCTGGAGCTAAGAATTACAAATGCACCACCTGTGGGAAAGAGTTTGGTTATTCACAAAGCCTCAGAAGGCACAGTAAACTCCATCAGAAAGGAGAGCTGGAAGAGGTGCCAACAACACCAGCTGCAGAGAACCTGAACAGCTTTAACCCAAACCCCCAATGTAGTGTTGCCCAAGATAGGACCCAGAATGAAGCAAACACCTCCTCCTATTACTCATATCCTCAAGACGTGAAGCCTCAGGGCTCTGACACCCAGCCCCCACCCCGTCTTTACACCTGTGCTATATGTTGGAAATCATTCCGCCATCACTTCCATCTAACCGCCCATCACCAGACGGTTCATGAAGGTGGGAGTGAAAAGCTGTTCTGCTGTGATGTATGTGGGAAAGCCTTTGCTTATTCTAACAGTCTCACCCGACATAGGCAATCGCAGCATGGACTAACTCGTGCTGAAACAGACAACCCACAAGAGGGTAGCAGTGGGTCTGGAGATAGAGTTGGCGGTGAGGTTGGTCAGTCTACTTCTGAAAGTGAAGCTGCCACCAATGCCTTGTTACAGATGGCTCCTTCTACTGAAGGCCATGGAGGACAGGGTCATAGTGTGGTCACTCATAGCCACCAACAGGCCCCACCACAGCCACCAGCTGGTTACTCTCCCCTCTTTTATGATGCCGCAGCAACATCAGCCTCCAATGCTTCACCATACTCTCAGCCCCTGCCCCCAAACTCCACAATCATGCCCCCTCAGCATCAGCATTCCCCAGCAGGGGTGAAAGGGGAGCATATTTACCCAGCTGGCTCTCGTAGTCATACCCTACATACCACAGCCCCGTTCCAGCCTCTTACAGAGCTTCCCACTGAACATCATCATCTTCATCATCATCACTTGCATCATCATCATCAACAGTTGACTACCCAGTACCATCAACATCGTGACCAGAGCATCCTGTCATCGCCAGAAGAAGTGAGTAGGCACAAGAAGAAAAAAAAAAAGTCAGAGAGGAGAGAACTGAAAGGAAACAAATGGAGGTTTTCAGGGTTAGCCACAATTGATGGGAATACAAGAAAAAAAAAGATTAAACCATTATTGAGAAAGCAGTTGAAAAATAAAAAGCAGGGCTCTCTCCTCTTGAAGATTAGAAGAGGAGGAGGTGGTTATGAGCTTGTCACCACCGGCGGAATGAAGGTCCAGATACTGTCATCAGTCCCTGTCAAGCGCTTTGTGTGCCCTATTTGCCCCAATGCAATGTTTTCTCGCCAAGCGGGACTCCTAGTCCATATGGCAGTGAAACACCCTCAAAGAGTACAGGCACCCCAGGAGCGACTTAGATGCAGTGTATGTGGGAAGCAGTCTCACCGGCTTTTAGCAGCCTTCATTCACCGGGCCTCTCATCGAGCCAGAGGGTCGTTTTCCTGCCAACGCTGCTCTGCTCGCTTCTGGAACGCTACACTCCTCCACAGGCACAAGGTGTCCTGTCGTCGTAGGGCCAAAGGAATTCAGCGAGGGGCTTCTATCAGCTTGAAGCTGTCTAGGAGGGCGGGAGAGAAAAAGAACCGAGTGGGTCAGAGGGAGTTCCCATCCCTATCCGGAGTGTACAAATACTGACATCCTACTATGAGAATGGCTTAAAAAAAAAAGAAGAAAAAAAAAAAAGTAGGTACCCATCCTGCCTTTATAAAATGGAAGGATGAGGGGGGAGGGGGGGTGGGGAAATGGACTTTTAAAAAGGCATATGTGTTTTAAGCCTAGTGTGTCTGAATCTACTCTACTTGACTATTGGAATGAGTTTAACAACTACTGTAGAGCATCCTATATATCACCTGAAATTCCTCCAAATTGTATTGGAGGAGGTTTCAAAGATGTGACTGTTTCCATAGGATCATTAACCCCTTAAGTGCATTGACACTACAGTATGCTTGGCTGACACTGTGCAGTTACTAGACAAGTTAGGTGACATGACCTGCTAATGTACTTCTCTTTACCCAAATCCTCACTGGCATCCCTGCAACACCTATTGCTGTATAATAACTGTCTCTGCTGCGTACTTTGTCTTGTTGTTGTTCCTCTAGAGGCTCTTGAGGTTTTTATTTTATTTTTTATTGTAAAGTGCATTTATTAGGAGTTAGGGACATGAAGACAAACATTTGTTGATAGAGTCAGTTTGTCAGTGCATGTTTGTTCTCTGGTCAGTTTTGCTGAGGTTGTGAATTCCCTTTTCCAATATGTGATGGTTTATCCTGTATATCCCCAAAGGTTATTAGTATTAACCTTTTTTATTTGAAGAGTTACTAAATATTCCCTAGTGATTTGATCACATGTAGCGTAATTTGACAAATTTGCTAGTAATAAGCTGTATGAGGATTCCTCTCCTGCCAAAAGGAAGAAACATACAAAAAGCCTTGCTTCTCGTGTTCACTTTGTCATTTGTTTGAATTATTAATAGCTTTTATACCAAGAGATTTAAGACTGGTAAAACAAGTGTACTGTAACACGTGCTTACCATATGTGTATGTTCTCTTTTAACAGTAATTATTTCTACTTTGGTAGGTTTAAGACAAGGACCTATCATCATAAGAACAAACGTATTATTACATGTATTGTGTGTAACCCAATCAGTCTACATGCCAATCTCATAATCTCTTCTACCTTTTAGTCTTTGCTGAGCTGCAATCATGTTATTACCCGTCAAGCCTTGTTTTTTTTTTCTTCTTCTAAAGAAAATGAATAGTTTTAAGTATATTCTGTCACTTTAACTACATAGGAAATGTTCACATCCCTGTAAAGCTTTGTTTTATCTTCTTAAAGAAAAAGTGCTAGTTAGATTTCTATCATTTTATTTACTGAAGTTAGTAGTTGAATATATTTCAGCGTTGAATAAACCATAAATGTTCCAAATTGTTTTTCCCCCTTCATTTTCTACTGAAAAAATATAATTTAAGTACCCTATGGTATTTGGTGATGCATCACAATATTCTTTAGGCCTACGGCTTAGAACAGTAGAACGGTACCACTCTTCAGAATGTTTTAATGTAGTTTATATACCACAATTGTGTAATGCAAGTGTAAAATGACTTACCATATCTTACTTGTTACAATTGGAATAGGTTGTATATGCAAAATACTTTTAATTGCTCTCATTCCTAGTACGACTCCACAAGATGGCAGTAAAGCAGCTTTCTTTTTTTTCTTTCTTACTGAATGTCCAAATGTGTTGTGTGGCAGTCACATGGATTTCTCATTGAAAGGTTTGATTCAAGGGACTGAACCTTTGTTGTGCGTGTGCTTGTTTGGTGCTTATGTTAATTGTTGACTAAATAATGAATGTCACCAACACCATATAAACATTAGTTACGTGCAGTTATTTAAAATCAATTATTTTTGGAAACTTTGAAATAAATAATACAAATTTACACCAACGAAAATGTATTTTTGGGATTTTTCTATTTAAATCAAGGACATTAATGCCTATTAATGGTTAGACTTCAGTGACATTCATCTATCTCTTCAAACACATTTCGACTTGATAGTATATTTTTTTAATGACAAGATTAGGGTCAAAGTAATACAGCACGTAACGTACATAACAAATTATTCACTGTCTCCTCTGATTATACAGTAACGATTAACTAATTGAAGGGATTGCTTAATATTCGAGTGTGCTGATTCTTTTGACACGATGGTGATCACATGAATAAGCCGTTATTATATAGGCTATTCTACGGAATAAGCCATAGAAAAAATAATGACCCTGGAGAGAAGATATTTCGCCTGGCTTCTGCTTACTGCAGTGTTTTTTACAACAACCATATTCGGCCTATGGGACTGTGGACCTTGAATCCAAAGCATGTAATTACAAATGCATAGGCTATTAGATTAATAATTAATTATTAAAACACGTAATACCCAACAAATGGTGGTTATTCGCAATATAAAGTACATTATGCGCTATTAAGAGCATTGTTTACCTTGCGCGTGTAATTTTGTACAGTAGGCCTAGACACCTCGCGCTTAGTGTTTCGAACTGGTCTCACGCGGCTGTAGCATGGGGGAATCCGCAGGGCGGGGAAGTTGACCTAGTTCTGTCCAATTGCTGTTTGCTGAGGGCGGAGATACTTTGTATTTAGCCAATCAGAGCTAGAGCGGCAAGCAGACAGGCTTCATTCCCCCGTGCTCGAAACACCCTACACACGTGCTCGGGAACAGCTATTTTGCCGTGGCTGATCCTGCCATGGGAGGCAACGTGCTGATGCATTCCTCTCGCCTGAAAAACTGTAGGCACTCACGTTTTCTGTGGATTACAAAGGACCATGAAACAAGTATGCCCCAGTACGTGATGAAAGCACATTACAGGCATGTATGGTAAAATGAACACAAGACAATGAGCATAATAATCATGACAGCTAATGAATCTGAATCCTTTATTTACCCAGAACATTATGCAGTAAATTGCATTTATTTTAATGAAATTTAACACGTAATATTTACGCTATAGCCTATAAGTGTCTGTCCGCATGAGCGCAAATAAAAATCTACGGAATGCCTCATTGAGGTGTGGCACGAGGGTAGGTGTGTCTCATAAATAATTGAGAATAATCTAAACACGCCTCTCTCGCGACTTGCCCTGCGAGATGTGACGTCACGTGAACTGCCCGTGTTCGTTCCAGCTGAGAGGACAGCCGTCGCGCGGCGCAAACCCAAGATCGTGCCCGTGACTGCATGCATCAGATACAAAAAGTACAGGGAGAGAGAGAGAGAGAGGGAGAGAGACAGAGAGAGAGAGAGAGAGAGAGAGAGAGGGGAAAGGACCCCCCCCACACACACACTCACAAACTGAACGGCAGAGCTCGACAGGATTCAAGCAATACAACTAGTCATCTGACCAATAGGTCTATAGAGACAGCTCTCGTTGCGTTTTTTCTTATCTGTACACATTGTTTTCGTTTGGTGGTTCTTGCAGAGGTCGTTGTTTTATGTGCTCTGCAACTATTCTTAATAGCATTTGAATGGTTGGACGAAGGAATCAAGACAGTATTTTTTTTAACTTTATAATATTTGTATCCTCGGTTTGCCTTGCGGATTAAATTTTTCCCCTCTTTGTAGTTTTTTTTTGTGTGGACAGCGTCCATATTTAGACAGACTGTCCTATACTGGCACATTGAGAGTAACAGCAAGAGGCATAAGAAGACTTTCTGAAAAAGAATTTAAGGTATTCCCGAACCCAACTGTAATGGAATACGTTAATGCAATGCTTCTTCTTGGAATTGAGCAAACTTAATTGTCTACTAGTAAAAGGTAAAGTTCCCATCTACATTGTTGACGTTTTAAAAATGTAGTTATTTTTCGTAGGCCTATCATCTTTTTATAGTTATGATAAAATGGAAGCCAGTTATTATATTTCAGTAATTGATCTCTTTCTCTCTCCCTCTCTTTCCTTTTATCTCTCACACTTCACTCTCTCTCTCTCTCTCTCTCTCTCTCTCTCTCTCTCTCTCTCTCTCTCTTTCTCTTTCTCTCTCACGCACACACACACACACACCCACACAAAAACACATAACATGCATCATACTTTTACATGTATTTTTTCAGGAGTTAGTGCCAAATTTCTCCATCCTTTCTGCAACCAAGGCATCGTTCTACGACCCATCAGGTCAGCATGTCCAGGCAGCTTACGCAGCTCTTGACCCCAGACCTTCCAGCTGGGGCAAGCCCACAGTTTGGGAGCTGCACACAGCCCTCAGGTTCCCTCACAGGGGGGCATCTAACCTCCATGGCAGGTCTGAAGTCCCTCCTGCAACACCCCATGAAGGGAGACCAGCGCTTAAAGACCTCATGTGATGTAAAAGGTGAGCATATTTATCTAACTAATGGTCGTTCCAGCTTTGCTTTTGATTGTGCAGCTGGCTCCCAACTGGGAACAGTATTGCAGGATGGACAACTGTGTTTCCACCTGGCCAGTCCAATATCCTGTGTTGTGAGTCTGCAGCCATGTCATAGCTCAACATTCGGCATAGAGTATTCACACATTTACATTAATAAATGCATTTTTAATAAATGTACATTTTCATTTTGTATTTTTGTATTACATGTATGTCCTGTGATGCCCACTTTAAATTGCCGATATTGATTTAGCCATTTCCTGGGCACATACATTGTAATATGTTACAGTTATAATTACAGTTCTGTACAGGGACATGATGGCAGAATAAAGGATAGCCATATTACCTTATTACTGCAAAGGCATGTGCATTGCAAATTAAATCATTTGTTATAGAGCGTACAGTATGTGTTTGTTATAACAGGGATTTCTTCAATGCATTTGATGAATGCACCTGCCAGCCTGTGTAGTTCAGTACTAATTCAGATAACCATAGTCCAGTAGTTGCAATGTATTAGAATCCACTGGACAAATATAATAGTCATTGTACCATCGCTATCCTTCTTTTGTTTGCAGACAAAGACAGGTCTCCAGACCTGGATGAGGACTCTTTGGGTGGTTGTTCGATGAGAAGTGGAAGTGGAGTTGGCAGCAGCAGCAGCAGCAGCAGCAGCAGTAGCAGTAATGGCTGTGGAGGAGGTAGTGTAAATGGTGGAGGAGGATTTAACCAGTTCCTGGGGCCTCTTCTGTGGGATCGAACCCAGCCAGCAGATGGTGGCCTGTTTCAACTGCAGTACATGGACTTGGAGGAGTTTCTTACTGATAATGGCATGGGCAGCATCCACAACAACAGCTCCAGCTCGGCACAAATCCCCACACAGAGCTCCCAGTCTGCTGTGCCCAACCAGAGCTCCCAGTGCCCACCCTCCTCTCCCCCACCTTGTTCTTCTTCACCTTCATCGTCATCCTCCTCTCCTTCGCTCATTGGCTTGGAAGTGGCACAGTCTCAGAGCCTGCTAGGTGGAAATGAGTGTCTACATGGTGAGTAACACTGAGCTGGGTTAGGCTATGTGAATTAAGAAGCAGACATTAGATTATCTGCTAAGGACACGGTGCTTGTAAAGCACTGCATGCTCTAAAACAGGGTCTGGATATTTTACTTCATAGGGCCAATTTACTGAAAATGGGGTTCTGTGAACGCCACAGTTTGCCAAGGGGTACCTTCAAATAGCCCCATACCACAAACACAATGCTTGTAGTCCTACAACTCAGTAATGGATTAAATGCAAGCAAGGTTATGTGGTGTTGGAGTATTCCCATGAGCTAGCAATTCAGCATTTTAGCCCTCCCTCTTGAGTTCCTAATGAACACCATGGTGACCGAGCATTTTTCTGTACCGTGGAGACAAAAAGTACAACTAGACAAAGTCACAGTAGTTTGAATGACACAGAGAATCTCAGTATTGTTGACAATGCTTGGAATCGTCCTTTTACATAATGTAGCATGGCTACAAAAGCAGGTTCTGTCAAAAAATCTGTATAAAATGCTACAAAGCAAGGAGAAAATAACAAAGGTGTGGGAAAGCAAGAGCTTTTGGTGAAACCATATGAAGGCTGTGAAAAAACAGGTCTGGTTTAGTTTGGCACGTGATCTATGTACCGTACACGCGCTGTCCACAGTACAATAAGTGTTTGCACAGGCAATTATTTACGTACAGTAGGGCCAAAACAGCACTGAGAGAGGGAAGGGAAGTGTGTGGAGTGTTTGTGATTGCGTGTCTTTAAATCTCTCCCCACCTCACACGCTACAGCCATGTGCACGCGTCACAACACGTGCAGAGGCCAGGAGCGCTAGAGAGAGAGAACTAGAGGCAGGGCCAGAACACACGTGGGAGGGGCTGAGAGGCAGCAAGCGAGGCAGAGGAAGAGATTCCCTGTGTTGCTGCTCTTCAAACGGGATGTCTGCCTGCAGATTAGTTAGCTGAAGTAATGCATGTGCAGAAAGATAATGGACTGGAAAGTCAGTTCAGGCCACCTTTTTCAGCCCTTTACAATGCAGTTGTTATCCTGTTAGATGTCTTACTATTAGCTAATATAAAGAATAGCCTGTTTTAATGACCGCTCCCTTGTGTGAATATAAACTTAAGGCAAGGAATTATGCATTTGTTTGTATTGCAAAGTCATCCTGAGAGAATTGGTTAACTTAACAATTATTATTCAATTTTATAACATGCTGCAGAGGGAACTCTACTCATTGTTAACGTGACTGATTAAACAATGTGATTAACTATTCTTCAACAATGAAATATTGTGTATGTAGTAACCTAATTTGTACCATTAAGTTGTTCTGGGCGTAGGGGTGTGACATCTTGGACATATTAAATAAAATAAATAACTAACTCCACGATCATATAGGCAAATATATTGTGATTATTTTTTACTTTCTTGTTTATTTAGATGGCACAGTTTACAGTGTAAACTGTTGAGCCTGTTGGATCTACATCCAGTAAGTCTTAGTAATTAAAGAGTGTTCTAAGATGGAGAAGGAAAGTCCTACTGTTGCATTAGGGTGAGTGGCAAGGTATAGCCCTATATTGGTTCCACTTAAAGAACTGGTTTCAAAGGGAGGGATATAAATGTACATATAACGTTCCCCCTTCGTTTACTGTACAATCTAGGCTTTCAAAGCCTACATTATTATGCAAGTTAGCTTGTGTTTACTTACTGAAATGATGTGTCTGTTAAACCAGTGGTTCTGAATTGACTGTGTTTGGCCACTGTTTTGGCTCAGTGGTACAGGATAATCTTGCTTTGTTTAGCATATTGTTATTTTTAGCTCTACCCCATATACTGTAAACAATTAAATTATAATATGGCTTTTGTTATGTGCTATATGTTGTGTTATTCATTAGCATTTTGTATTGTTTAACATTAGCTTTCATTTCATAACATAGCTTCTGCTCACAGTATCCACTGATCCCAGATGTAGCTAAAACAGTTTAAATGATTAAATAGCCAAAATGTTTATTGTTCCTATTGTGTTTTTTTACACAACGGGGAGTTGCCTATTGCTGACACCTAGTGGTCACCATATACTACTGCAGGTGTCTGTACAGCTTACAGTGTGGCCTATTGTCCTGACCAACTTGTTCTTCGAGTCACACTTTGTTTGATTTGAAAAGCATTTTAAATGTCTTGTTTTTCTTTTTAATTTTAGGGAGTCAGACAAGCGTGAACGACTCCTGTGAGTCACCGTCTTCCTCCTCCTCGTCCTCCTGTCCACCCCTGCTCACGCCTACAGGCAGTGGGCCGGATGCGATGGGAATGTTCGATATGGATCCCACGGACATGGCCCTGTCCAGCATCCCAGGCCAAGACTCGTTTGACCCCCGGAGGCACCGTTTCAGCGAAGATGAACTCAAGCCACAGCCAATGATCAAGAAGGCCCGCAAGATGCTGGTTCCTGATGACATGAAGGTCAGGAAAGATCACTGGTGAACCACCAGCAGCCTGTACTGTTAGACCTTTTCACAGATTGACAGCATATATAGTTTGTCATAACATGTGGCTTGCAATCGACAACTATGCTATTGTCCTTTGCAGAGACTAATTGAATGTCAATGTAAGGAAATTCAATATAAAAATAATATTGTAAAGGGGAATAAAGTTGATTGCCATACACCAGTTATGAGTATCTGTAACACAATTTCTGTGATATTTTTATTTATATATAATATATTGAAAAATGTATGTTATGTTATGAAAATAAAATTTGCAGGTCTGTACAACCAAATATTTGAACAGTGTTCAAATGTTGGAAGTGATATTGTTGGCACTTCATTGAATAAAATACATAACATTAATATAACAAACAACATTCTTCCTGTTGCATTTCACAACAGGATGATTCAGTAAAGATTTGGTACATGAAATGAATTGTGGTTGGGAGATTGTGAACACTGCATCGAAGATTTTCACGCAGCTGCGCATTAGGTCAAAACAGTTAGCCAATGAAGCATAACATGAACGGATATAATTCTAAATAAATGATTTATGTTGAGGTATAAACTAATAAAAATGTTTTGCTCATTTAGTACCCGCTTAAATATTGATCTTTTCTGTTTTTCTCACGCAGGATGAGAAGTATTGGTCCAGGCGGTGTAAAAACAATGAGGCAGCAAAACGTTCCCGGGATGCTCGCCGTCTGAAGGAGAACCAGATTTCGGTGCGCGCTGCTTACCTGGAGAGGGAGAATGCTGCCCTCCGACAGGAAGTGGCAGAGATGCGGAAGGAACTTGGCCGCTGTCGCAACATCCTTAGCAAATACGAGAACCGCCTTGCGGACCAGTGATGAATGGGAGGAGGCAGGGGACGATTGCTGGATTGATTTAATAAGGACTCCCGTTTCTAGGTTGACATGATGGACAGGATGGAATCATGACCATATTGACGATGATGACGATGAAGATGAATGTATGAGAAGGAGATATATAAGCTCAGGTGTCTTGTTTTGTTGAGGCGTCACAGTGGGCTGTCCCAATAGTGACGGACAGAGATCAGTCAGAAAAGATGTTGACTTTTAAGGGTTTTGTTATCGGAGAATTGTATATTTTTATAATACTGAAGTAAAATTAGAGTGAGGGCAAATTTGGAATATAATTTTGTATATTTTCTACGTGATTGGAACATAGAAACATTGACCACTGTGTTAAATATCTTGCATTGTAGATGAGTCAAGGTGGGGTGGTTATGAAGGGGTCAGCCGTAGTTGGGTAATACTAGACTTGATTATAGTGAGGATGAAACAACTGTTTCTGGAGGTCTCCGATGTAAAATAGAGAGCAAAATGATCTCAAATATGTATAGTTCAACATTTTTGTGGATTTTACTCAAGCACTTAATTTCTTGTTATATTTCTGTCACTGGTAATGGGCATGTTAACATTTTAGGAAGAGAGAGAGAAGGAGAGATTTGGATACAGTAACCGGAACAGAAACACATATAGTAACGCAAATGAGGAAGTATGTGCAAAAACGCCAATGTTACACAATTGTATTCGTGAGAGCAGCTTCAACTTATTCAATAAATGGTGCCCTCTGTCATATTCTGTACAGTAGAACGGACTATTCTATAATTGGTACATGTTAGTCACATGCTTGTATCTTTGAATCCTCCTCTCTCTTTCTCTGTCCCCTGTATAATAAGCTGGTGAACGCTGGCTGTGCTGCCCCGGCCAGTACCCTCTTTGTCGCTCCTTTAAAGGGTTATACCACCATCTTTCCTTTTTGTTTCTGTATGCGAGTGATCAATTTCCAGCTGACCTCACTTTAATGCAAGCCCCTCACCCTTATGTGCTAACTCCTCCCACAACATTTTGCCCTGTGTCTGCCTTGTAGATGGTACATGGATCTCTGTGTTCCAATAGTCTACCCCACCCCCCATCCCCGCATACACATTTCTTTACTGTATTTTACTTTTAGAAGCATTTGTTTTGTGACTCAAGAAGAAAGATATATGTATTATATAGGTGTATAGGTGTTCATTTGATGGCAGGCCTATGAGAAGCGTGAATGCGGTGAGGTGAGCGTATGAATGCACGTGCAATAGAATTCCAGGAAATGGATTTAATACTCCCATTGATGGGAATGATGTTAATTTCTCAGTTTTCTGGGATGAATAAAAGCCAAATTTTTCTGTTTATCCTCAGAGGTGGTTGATACTTCCTGCTTTTCTATAATCCCTTTCTGTTTAGATTCTCTTGTCCTTCTCTGTTTTCCCTCATTGCACAAGGGCGTGATACACTACCTGTTATGTTCCCCGGGGAGCTAGGGCCTGCTCAAACCAGTGATAGAATGTGCTTTATTCCCTAAATGATCATGTTGAATAGCTACCATAACTACTATTATTATTATTATTGTTATGATTATTGAGATTGTTATCCGTCTTATTGTTGGCTGTTCTATATTATTGAATGATTTCTATTTTTTGGATGACCATGACCCTTTTCAACTTGAATCTCAAGTTTCCCTCAGAGAACCTACTCAAAATGGAATAACCATCGTATTCTACAGCTCTCTTAGATCTGTACATGTTCTACCCTACTCTCCAATGGACTCTTTATACTGTATAGCTTAATGCAGCTGTTCCGAGTGGACGGCCATATTGGTTTCTTTGTTGACCATGGATTCCACATGCATTTACTGCCTCACTGTATACATTGAAAATAAGACTTTTAATTACCTATAATTATGACCTTTTTGTGTTCTCTAGCTGTGTATGGACTATGCACGCTATCTATGTTTCCTAACAGTTTATTTCAGCCTATTTTCACCACAACCCGTGTTTTATTGCTCTCCCAACAGGATGTAGTCTCTATTATCCTCTCAAATGTGGGTGATAACTGTCATAGTGGCTCTAACTGAACTACACTCTCCTGCTACATCAGTGCTGTTCATGGTTCCTAGCCCACTGAGTGCTGGTTATTTGGATGTAGTCAAGATTCCCTAAATACACCAATAAAAAGATTGTTCTCATATAGTGTTCCTTTGTTTTCCTTAGTTCAATTTATCACAGGTGTTTTGACTCCTGATCTCTGTGTGAGGTTGGGTCCTGTCAAATAAATCCGATGACTCAAATCCAATATGACTCTGGAGATACATGTTTTGATAGCCTCTCAGTGACTCCAACATGGTGTTTATCCTCATCACAGTCAAAAGAGTACAACTACACATAAGGGAAAGCTTTGTCTCTATAAAAGTTTAATAAATAGTTAGCATTACTGAAGTATTCATATTAATTGACTACTTACTGTATATGGTGTGATAGATAACTTATATATATATTTAATTATGTTTGTATAGAGCCAACAAATACCTATCCTAATATAGATAATTGGCTTAGAAAACACAAAGAAAAGTTACCGGTATGCACATATGTGGGACAATATGACTGAAGTCAGGATAGGTACTGTAGCTACAACAAATCAATGCACACATTGACTCCATTGGTTATGACTTGCTTGTTGTTGGACCAAGTGTGTTTGTGTTTATCACCCGCTTCTATGTGATGTCTCAACAGAAATGGGTGAAAGGTTCCTCACAATGGAATTTTCCCCAGTGTTCTCCTCAACGCAAACCAGATGTGTGTTCCTGGGACCGTGCCCTTGCCCCCTCCCTCCCCTCAAAAACCCCAGTAACTCTTCCATTCCCTCTCTCCCCCTTCTCCCACCCTCTGTTTGCCTTGCCTCAAAATGCTGCATCTGTGTGTCTCATTCCCTCATACTGTCTGAGGCCAGGCTTCAAGGATGTACTTTGTACCGCTTCTCCTGTCACTGTGTTCTCTGGCCCGGACTGTGTCCCTGCAGGCTACAGGTAAGACCTCTGATCCTGCCACTATGGCTGAGCTATACACCACAGAAGCTATCCTGTTACAAAGCTTTGTATTATGCCACAACAGTATATGGCTGCAAATGTCTTAACACATGGGACTCTCCTATTGTAACAGCCTTGAAGAGATTGGCATCGATATCGCGAATGTTATGTTGTGGTGGATACCTAAGCTTAGTGCCTTACTGTAGGTGTTCCTGTTTACAGGTGTGTGCATGTGTGTGTGTGTGTGTGTGCGTGTGTGTGTGTGTGTGTGTGTGCGTGTGTGTGTGTGTGTGAGTGTGTGAATAAGGTGTCTCCATAGGGCAATGGTAAGAATAGAATACCATTCTCATGTCTCCCCTTCTTTCGCCCCCTGACTCTAAATGTTCTGGGTGTGTCCATGCTGGCGTACGCGTATGAATTATTTAACTGGACTATTTGTTTTAATGAAGGCTTTGATAGGAAATGTATGGAGAGAATTTGATTCCAGACAGAAAGCATTATACTGTTTAATGAGCAGGCAGAAGATATTGTTCAAATCTTACCAACAAAATGGGGATAAGGAAATTGAGAGACCAGCTCCAGTTCACTAAGAAAATAGTAAATGTTTGTCCAGACACCCACTCCGCTATTTATCTTATCCATCAAACAGAAGAACAAGTTGACTTGGCAAACAGACTCCTTGTGTGGAAGGAGTTGTGGAATAGAAAACAAAGGTTAGCTGTGACACACACAGTTACTACGGCAGCATGATGTGCTCCCCACAAACAGGGGCGACAGAATCCTGTCCTGACAGGCTGCTGGGAGAAGACAGGAGGAGGACATGTTCTCGACCTTGTAAAGTAGACGGGGACTGTGGGAGCAAACGCCAGTGTCTCTGTGATGGACACTGTGGACTGAGCTGTGTGGTTCCAGGTACCGCTATCACTGTGTGTGTTGTGAATTGAACACAACACTGTGATCTCAGTATACGCATGTATATGTGTGTGTGTGTGTGTGTGTGTGTATCTGTGCGCACATATGAGCTTAGCTGCACTTAATTGTGTGTGTGACCATACACAGAAACAGGGTGTTTTCCTCAATGCAGAATATGCTCATTGCCAATATATGAACACAAACTCATTGTTATTTTGTAACGTAAATGGAGCCATAATAGATTCAGTCTAGTTATACAACCTTATTAGTTCCCCCTTAGGGTTTATTGCAAAGCATTCCAGTTGCCCTTTTCACAGAACAAGGTAACATAACACTGTACCTACAGCTTTCCTTTTATTTTCCTTCTCCTCTCCTTCCACTGGATAATTGCTCCTCTTCAGGTCGTACTTGTCCCTGGCCTGTCACTTCCAGTAACAACTCTGTGGCTCGCCTCCTTTCACCCTCCAACTCCTTCTCTGCCCTATTGGAGGTGCGCTGCAACCCCGGCTTTGCCTTCGCCAGCGGCTTGGACCTAACCATCCGCCGTTGTCAAGGTGACCGACAGTGGAGCGGCGATGAGCCCATCTGCAAAGGTACTGTAGGTTGCAGCAGAGTGCTCTTGCTCTCCTTTCAGTGCACAGATGCTGGAACTCCCCAAAACACACTCAATAAATAAACAGATTGACACACTTTAATGTAAGAAATAGTCTGACATTAGATATGTGATTGTTAGAAAGGCATGTTGCATGTGTGAGTTTGTACTGTATATGTGCATGCGTGTGAAACAGGAATTGTACCCCTGACTGTGTCAACTGAGACACTGGACCACTGGGGACTTTTCTCCTCATCACCATGGCAACGGGAGCTTCAATGGTTCACGTTGGCCGTCTCAAGTATTATTTTTTTTGTAGTGACAAGCATAGAGCTCAGTGTCTTTGTGTGGCGTAATAAGGAGTGCAATGCTTGTTAAGCATTAAAGATGGTTATGAATTTATATGTAACAGTGGATAATACATGAGAAGTAGGATCAATAATGTTATAACATGTTATACCATGATGGAAAAAACAAGTAGAGGTAAGATGAAAATATTGTGAAAGGTGGCCTTTAAAATACAGAAATGTGTCTGCTTGGTGCTTAGTGCACGCCACACAGAGCAAAGCTGAGACATACGTGAAAAGGTTTGGCCACTGGCAGTAGGACACAAGTCTGTGTTTTCAGCCTGAAGCATTTTGAGCTCAAGCTCAAGCTTTTTACATGTATTTGTCAAAGGATAAAAGTACATCTGCTACGTTTGTGTGTGAGTATTTCAGTATTATTCAGTATTGTTTCTAGTATTGCTCTAGTCTAGAGCATCATTGAGCCTGCGTGGTTTCATAAAATCAATTTTACTTAAACTCTAAGGGAAAAATACCTTCTGGATAGTGCTCAGTGCAGAGCACTAAAAACATCCTCAACCTAACTGGCTCTTGTACGGATTTCTGTGGGTTTTTGTGGCGCTTTAACCAAAGATCCTTAATGAGGTTCTCTTCTTTAAGAACATTCTCACTTCTCGAGAGACTGGCAGTTGGTAGCTGGGATATGAATGTGTGAGAATGTGCCTGTATTGTGTGTATCCTGTACATTTGTGTATGAGTGTGAGCTGAGCTCCGTCATGCCTATTGAGAGGCAGTGGGCGGCAGATCACTGTCAGAGTGGCATGGAGCCGTGTGCACAAGTGTGCGTCTGTATGTGTGTTTATTTTTATTGGAGAGCAGTGGAGAGGTAGATTTTTTTTGTGCATACATTGAATGTGTGTATGTAGGCGGAAGATTGCAGATGTCACAGAGTTTGTATGTGTGTGTTAGTGTGAGTGGGCGACATATCACAGTCAGGAGAGTCAGAGTGCTCTCTTGCTCATGCCGCTCTAGGCCCTTTTGTTCCCTCCTCTCCTCTCCTTTGCTCTCCTCTATCATCCTCTCTTCCTCTCATCCTCTTCCATCTGAGGCCTCTGATAAGGTCTGTCTCTACGCACAGAGCCAAGGACAGGCATGTAGCTCTAGGCTGTTTGGTTTGTGCTACGCCAGCTTTGCATGTGTGCGCATACTGTATGCGTGTTTGCTCTCTCTCGCTAGCAAACACGAGAAGCAGAGAGAAAAACACAAAGAGAGAGGGAGACAGAGAGTGAGAGACAAAGAGAGAGATAGAGAGAGAGGGAGACGTTGACAACGATGGACATAGGCAAAACGATAGATATTTTAAATTATAGATGAAGAAAAAGACAGCAAGGGTGTCTTTGAGATCTTCGAGACATATACTGTACAGGTTCATTCTAAATAATATTTGTACCATTATCATTGTTATTAATAATAGTAAATATATCTACACATTTTTATATTTCACAATACACAAGTCACTAGAGCTCATTTGAAAATGTCATCCATATATCTGTGAGTGGCAGAAATACACTGTGACACTGAGGTCATGCTCACGACTATTTAACCGCCTGTCCACATTCTCTCATTCACATTTCAATGATTTCAAGTACCAGTTCCTCAGGCAAGAGCTCTAACTGCCAGTCCATGGTTTGCTCTCCTTCCACATTGTGCTCTTGCTGGAGCTCATTTTAGCCCCTTCCCTGCACGGCACCTGATATTTATACATCTGCGAGTGTGAGGTACTTCCAGGAATGAGCAGGACCGGGTGTTACACAACAGATATACAGTATGTACTGTATATCTGAGAGAACAGTGGCAGCTGGGATATTTTTTTTACTGCAGCCATTATCTTTTACCATATTCATCTTGGGTGCAAATTAATGAGTGATTACAGCATGTGCTGTCTTGCTTTTTCACGTAATTATATCAGACATAACACAAAACTGTATAGTCATTTTTATATACACTAGAACTATATCTCTATTATTACTGTATATATACATACTTATCTATTTTTACTTTACCTTCCACAATCATGTCTGCAAATATTCCTATGGTAGGTTCTGCATACTGTGTAAAACATCTCACTATCCCCTGTAGCCAAACTGACCTGCCCTCTGCCTGAAGAGGTCCTCAACACCTTCAGCATCCAGGGCTGCGCAGCTATAGGAACCTCCATCCTCTACAGCTGTCTGTCTGGGTAAGGGAGGGGGAGACCGGTTGGAAGGGGAATGGAGTGCATTCAAAGTGTGTAGGCAGGTATACGGATGAGAGGGCAGGTATATCCAAACCTCTGCACCTTTACAGTGGCTTTACAGATATGTACTTATCAGGAATAGCATCTACTTATGTGGCATTCCATTCCATAACACAATATTTCAATAACATTTTCTAATTCAGTAAACCAAAACAAGGACAACTTGGAAAAAACAACAACTATATAATCACGGTTCTAAAAGAGATGATTAAAGTGGTTTGATTGCCTTAATTGTAAAGTAAATTATTTTCAAAAATGCTTGCCAAATTCAAACTGAAATCAAAACAAAAACACCTCTCACTTTAATGCCATATAGGGTGCTCCCTCAGAAGCTCTGCCCACACATTCGAAACGCATTGCAAAGGTATATTGTTGTGTGTGGTCTGCACCACTTTCTTTGTGTTCCTATTTGCGGAGCAAGGGCTGTATAGAAGTACAGTATTATTTTTTCAGCATGCACAGAGAACGGTAAGCTAGTGGACTGTGAGGAGATACAGTATTTGGTGCATTTGACACAAAGTGTATTAGCTTACATACTACTTACTATACCTTTAATGCCAAATTGTGCATTAAATTGTCAAATGACAGCAGACTATTGGGCAGTATTATATAAATGGCTGGAGATCCGTTCTGATCTCCTGGCTGAGACTATTTCCAGGAAGCCAACTCGGTCATTATATTCTAATACTGCATTGACACCCCTAGGTGTGACTCATCTAATGGACAATATGAGACGTGCATATGTCTGCCAGAATCACACAATAACGTAAACACTGAAGAGAAGACACAAGGAAAGACATTTGCATCTTTTAGCAGGTCTACTGTGATGTATTCTGATTAATTTCATCTCTCTCTCTCTCTCTCTCTCTCTCTCTCTCTCTCCCCC
>JAODUG010000008.1:2726312-2757645 GCA_027564795.1 Aphredoderus sayanus
CACATACATACATACATACATACACACCTATAATGCAAAACATTTATTTTGTAGGGTAACCCCATCCACCCCAACAGCACCCATTTTTAATTATATGAACCACATTTAACAGTTTATGGTATATTCACTTTTTGGTGCAATGAAACAATACTGAACTGCAATAAATTGCTCATAAACTCCAAGGCTTGCAGGCCTGGATTTCAGGCTGTGTTGACTCTGTCCCTTCGCGACAGAAGTGACAGTCAACAACGAAGATGGCGAACTGAAGGTTCTTTTTAGTCATAAGCTCAGCCACCTTAAATCCCTTATTAAGAGAATTAACCGTCGTCTATAGAAGCCTAAATCCTCCTCCCCTTCCTCGAAGTTATCTTCTCACTGTGCTTGCCTCATGATAAATCAACTGGCCATCCCTAATCCAGTTTGCTCTACCTTCTGTCCACCTATCTCACAGGTACTGTATGTCTGTATTCAGTGTATTTCAGACAGCCTGAGATACACAGGCTAGTAATTCAAGGTGTTGTACAAATATATTTCTGATCACTTCCTTTGTAATAATTCCAGGTTTGGTTGAAGTGGACAAAGCCCGTGAACAACGGACTTTGGAGCAAAGTGGGAGAGGCTCCACTGGCACACCAGAAGAGAACTTGAGGCCCAACTGCAAAGGTAGATCTCTACAGATTAACAAGGCTGATACGTGAGAAATCCACTACTATGGGAAATTCCACAAGTAGCGCAATATCAAAGGAGATCCTGGAGGACCTGAAGCTCAACACCAAGTTCACCGAGAACGAGATAAGCCAATGGTACGCAAACTTCCAGAAGCAGTGTCCGACCGGACGCATCACTCCGCAGGAGTTCGAGGAGATCTACTCACGCTTCTTCCCAGACAGCGATGCCAGGACCTATGCACAGCATGTGTTCCGCTCCTTTGACACCAATGATGACGGAACATTGGACTTCAAGGAGTACATCATCGCGCTGCACATGACCTCCACAGGGAAGACAACGAGGAAGCTGGAGTGGGCCTTCTCACTGTTTGATGTGGATAAGAATGGATACATCACCAAGGCAGAGGTCACAGAGATCTGTCAGGTGAGTTGAATCCATTATCTGATGTGAGGAAAATGTAGAAGATGGCATGCTGTTGCTATATATATGAAATTGTGGTTTAAAGGTAGACAAACCTTTGATGAACCAATAACAAAGTTATATAATGACATGTTTGATTAGTTTATTATCCAGAAAACCTTTTGTCACACCAGCAACAGTATGAGAGCCTACAATTGAGAGCCTGTTTTCCATGAGGTCTCTAATGTTGATCAAATGCATCATGAAAATGGATTAACAATAAACAGGAAAGCCATGGCTGATAAATAAGGAAAGTAGTTTTGACAGTATGCCCTACAGTAGGGATATCTCCAGAGGGAATTCACATTAGATGGGTATGGATTGTTGGATATGAAGTTATCTTAATTTTTTTTAACAAATATAGCATGTTGTTAATTAACAGAACCAGGCAAAGTGTGAGATGCAGAGGGCAAGATGGAAAGAAAGACAGCAGCTTGGCATTTGGCTTTAGGCCTGAGTCTTGGCACTAATCCATGTTAATCTAGGTGTCCTAAATGTGGAAGATGAAGCTTTCCTCTTTGTATGTGGGACACACATTTAAAGAAGCAAATTTAAAGTGCACACAAATCTATGTTCCTAAGTGGCTCCACAGTTCTATTTAAACAGGCATATACAGTAGATTAAGATTAAAAATGCTGTGCCTCTTGGATTTAACCTTAAAATCACATGGATGAGATCCAATCAATAAGATTACATGGATGTTCTATGCATGCTTGGCAGCCAACCAAAAAGTATTTTATCTCCTTCTATTAATACACTTTAAATTGGTTAAAAATGAACTCACTACAACCATCAGGAGCTACTAGAAGACTACTGTAATTAGGAATAGAAACCCCACCTTAACATGATCCTTAGCTCTCTCTAGTGGTCAATGTATGTTAGCTGTAGCACAGTAAAACACAATATAGAGCTGTGCGATGTGCAATCACATTTAAAGGATATAAGCTGCTTAACCACCCTTAGAAACCAGACACTTGTATCTACTTTCTTACATTAAATGTTGTGTTGTGTCACTTCCCCTTCCCCCCCTCAGGCCATATTTAAGTTGATCCCAAAAGAAGAGCAGGGCAAACTACCATCGGATGAGAATACACCTGAGAAGAGGGCTAACAAGCTGTGGGCTTACTTTGAGAAGAGAGACAACGGTAAAGCAAAGCAAACACACATACACACACACACACACTGAAGATTATGAAAGTTATCTTGCCATGTTATGTGTGAGGGATATATAAAGGCAATGTCAGCAGTTGGTGTTCTACTGAAAACATTTCACATTTGAGTTATTGTGGCATATGCTTCTTGGTTAAAGAACATACTATAGTGCCACCCTGGGTGCTCAACCACTGTTACGGAATAATGTGTATCATGCAAGTATGTAGCAAATATACAAACATAAATATATGTGTGTTTGTATCTGTGCATTAAAGCCAAAGTCATGCAAAAATAAACACATAAGACTTAGTTACATAATACTGTAAACACACACTCAACTAAATCTATATTACATATTCAGACATTGGCTTCACAGCAGGCCTTATATGTCTCACTTTCTCTTTTCCTATTAGAACGACTGGCTGAGGGAGAATTCATCACAGGGGTGATCGACAATGAAAATGCTATGCGTCTTATCCACTATGAACCCATTAAAGAATAAGTTTCTCCACATTCATCCACTTCACTCATCTTCATCTATACTCCCAGTCTGATCCTCTTTGTGTGATGCTTTCAGTGTAAATACATTTTGAGACAGGTTTCCTGCATGTTACATTATCTGTTAATGTCTACGTATACATTTATTTTACTTTGAGGCTGTACTTAAACATCTGTGATACTTATTTTAGCATTCTATGATATGGATGTTTTGTTGTACCCTATTACAATTGGTTATTTTTAAATGTGATTTACAGTTTTAAAATGTTCTAGCTGGTAGTCTCATGGTAAAATCAACTGATTTCTGGTCTTGGAGGATTATGAAAAATTATTAAAATCAATAATACATATAAGTAGTATTTCCCATTGAAATGTTGTTTATAATTTATGGACATATTGGTAAGAAAGTGCTGTGCTCTGTACACAGTGTAAACATGAATTAAAGGTTTTCTCATAAATGTGTATTTTGCTATATATTTTACTTATTTACAGATTTTATTTCACCAGTATAAGAAAATAGGGTGACAAAAATCCAATTGATGCGTGCACATTTTAGATTGTGTTTATCCCAGACAGAAAATCCAGGATTAGTTTGAATGAAAGGCTGACCCCAACATAAAATTAGACATTTGATTGAATTGGGTCACCAACAGGTACATATATAAGTGCATGAATCTTTATGAGTTAATAAGAAGCAGTGGAATGATTTGTGGATTTCAGTATAAACTACTGCATAACTTTGACTACCCGTGTATGTATACGATTTGCGTTCACGCCTGTCTGCAGTTTCTTTCCAGACTCATCCCCTGACCCCCTGCAACCAGCCCTTCCCCCAGTCCTCCACTCTCCATCCCTACCGAGTCAGTTTCTTTTTCTTTCGATCCAACTCGAGATTACGGTCATAATCTTCATGGTCTACATCAGAGAGCAGACTTTTCGCTGTAATCTTGTGTCCATACTGTGCATTTGTTTGTGATTCAGCAGACAGACACAGAAGGGCATACGCTGAGCATGGAAACATCCAGGCTGGATTTGCTTCACTGAGAGACTGAGTTAATTTAGATGCTCATTTGCTGCTGTGACAGAATATATCTAATGGGGTCCCCTGTTCTAACTTCTAGTAAGTAATCAACAATAGGATGAATTCAGTCCAAGCCATGCCATATATAATATTATTGTACATTTCTTCATGATACAGTACAGTGCAAGTAAAATATATAAATGCTTATATAATATAACTATAACATGAAGACGACCTCGATTTCATTGTCTACCATTAGGCACTGTGAAATAAATCCGAAACATGCAAGCCATGGATGGTACAGCTTGCATAGTGGGCATATCATACCTAAAACCTACACATGTAGAGCAGGGAAGATTGCACATATTGCCTTTTGCTTGTGTGGCCTTCAAGACATTCATAATGTACAAAAAATGTCCAACAGTCAAAAGTTCGAAGCAAGAGTTTTGGCTTCTCCAGCTGACCCACACACAACAACAAGTATCCTTCTTTGTCAGTCTGTGCTTATTTAAGAATTAAGGGCATGTATGGTGACCTAACAAGGGGAGTCAACCCTGTCAATGGCCTCTTCCATATCGTCCATCTCTCTCTCACAGTCTTCACACCCTTCAGGCCCGCACCCCCCTACTAAAACTAGCGTTGGTACATCCCCATTTCCCACTCCCACCACGCTTCCATCCGGGGCCCACGCTACATCAATCATCCCATCTGGACACTGCAATAGGCCGCTGACCGAATAGAGGCCGCCTCCCGGAACCACCTCATCGTAAGAGGGTGCGTGCGTAGCTGCTCTAGCCTCCTCCAAACGGAGCCTCTGGCGACGGCGAAGCTCGATGATGGTCTTGGTGTACGAGTTCAACGTGACCACCGCAGCTCCCATACAGCAGCTGAAGGATACCCAGGCAAGCCTAAGAGAAGAACAAAGGGGACCAAGTTAATGAGTTGAAAACATAAGTTGAAACATGCCAACATAGTATGTACTGTTCTACATTTAAGTGCAGATATGACCATGTTACTGAGACAGACAACCACAAAAAAAGACTTCTTTCATGGGCAGCAACGTACGCAAATGACCAGCCATAGTCCCATGTCTGAGGCCTCCAGTCCTTAGGGCCTACGATAACTGTCATCTGGAACACTGTAGTGTACATCATATGGGCCACCATCCCCAGAAGACCTGTATTGGAGAAACATACAGAATAGCTGAGAATACATCTCCTAGCTGTCTTGTACACATAAAAATTTAATTAAATGTATAATAGAGAAGGATTAGAGTGGCTACAGCGCTACTCTACCTCAAGGGGAAACAAACTCAAAGTCAGTTAAGCTTGTAATGATGACAGACACTCTCACCTGACAGCACAGTACAGATAGCTGCGTAAGCATTGATTTTCAGTGCGTGCATCTCCTTGTGAGCACACAACACCTCCAGCCACATCAACAGGAAACCCATCCCCAACAAGCCGATGTAGGTAAACTCTGAAACAACTGATAGCCAGAGTACTCCTACAACACATGCACACCATCCAGACATCCAGGCACATGCAGGTTTAAACCTGTGCTGCAAATGATAACATCATATCAGATAATGTCTTCAACACCACCACCACCACTCACCTTGTGTTTCACCAGGAGTTAATTCTATAAAGCTGCGACACTTCTCACCTACATAAAGTATACGTGTACAGTTAAGACATTAAAATAGGAACACACACAGATACATCATAAGAGAAATGAGCATACAGATAAGCAGTTATCCTGAAATAAGTGAGCATTACACCCCCTGGTGGTGGTGAAATGTGTGGTTGTGTGTGTGTGTACTGTACACATAATAGTCTCACCATCACTATGTTTCTCGCAGCTTTCCCAGAAGCCAGTGTGGAAATATCTGAAGGCGTACTTGTCCTCTCCCGTCTCCCAGATGTAGTGCACTGCGTTGGCCAGCTGCCTCTGTCTGATCTTTGTCAGTTCATCTCTCCTGGCTGGGGACAGCGTGCGGTTGAATGGCATCTGGGTGGGGCTTTCTGTAGAACAGAACATAGAACACAGAACATAGCATTGAGCAAGAGCACAGAAACACTCAAACGTAGATCCAAGTGTAGCCATGTATTTCTCACAGTGCATAAAAATGTTAAAGGTCCCCCATATCATGAATTGTTTCTGTATAGGCTAGACAAACAAGTACATGTTGGTTTGTTCTCTAAGTGAAGCAATCACAATCACAGATTACGTTAACCCACACAACACAAAGGGTTTTATGAAGAGGTGATATCAATATACAGAACTCTCATTTATGCTATTTATGTGTGTTGGGGATATTTAATAGGACCCATTGGGCTTGTACTTGTGTGTTTGAGGTCTATAAATCACACCCTGGTCTCAAATATAGCATGCTTCTGTGTTCTACAGTGAAATACAGCTCTGTGAATACCTTGCCATTCCACACATGTATTTCTAAATCACATATCCGTAACCAAAGTGTGTATAATTATCCAGTATTATACAGTATATCGGTAGAATGCTCTATCTGGTGGGAAGGTCCACAGTTCAGTACATACAAATGCTAACCTACAGTTAGAACAGAAGGGTCTCACTGGGTGTACAGTAATCAAGCTATTAATCTACAGAAAAACAGTTATTAAAGACCAGCAAGCATGTACAATAAACCTCTGGGCCTACCCTCACACAACACAGATTAATATTGAGCCATATTATTAAACCTTTATTTTACCAGGAAAAGGACTCATTGAGATTAAAATCTCTTTTTCAAGAGTGTCCTGGGTATGGACAGGTGACAGTTTCACATCAAAACACAAAAACAACAATAATACATATAAAACAAAAATAAAAAGTGATATGGAAAAAAGAGATTAAAAACATCATAAATTGAGAAGGGGTGGGGGATGAGGGGTATGAATCTAACCAGATTGGTTTGAGGTATTGGCTTTAACAGGGACACTGCGTTACTTTGTGTAATACGTCAGTAAGTCAATGTCTGCAATCGTCTATGATTGTTAAAGCTGCATGTTATGTTTGCTTTAATAAATCAGCAGCATACTGTGATACAAATATAACGGTCTACATAAACACATAAAATGCTACTGTATATTACTGAAACGCGTTAGTGGTAAAATCAAATGCATATTTTACAGACCAATTAAAATTGAATCTACCACATGAATAAATCAATGTCTGACTTACTATCGTGTCTTGTGTTACCACACCCTTAGATATAGTGCAGATACAGAGGAATGTGTAGCACAGGTTACCTGTGGTGTAAGCCTCGCTGTTGTTCTGACCACAGTTCTTCATCTTGACCGGCGAGAGGCAGAGGGGCTTGACCACCTTGTGGGTGCCCTCACACCAGTAGGAGGTGCAGAGAGCCAGGATGGAGAGGGTCAGGGCCAGGGAGGTCAAGGTCAGGGAGAGCAAGGAGCGAGCGCGGCGGGACATGCGCTCTAGCATAGCCCACGCAGGGCGGGACGGGGGCCCGGAGGCGGCAGGACGGGGGGCAGGAGAGTGGGCTGGGTGAGGGGGTGGCACGTGAACCTGAGGCAAAGTGAATGGTGAGAATAAGTCGGTACAGTTACAGCACAGGTCCATGCACATAGCGCACGACAGGTGTTTTAGGGTGGCTTTAGAATGGCTTGAGCTGACAGGTTATAGAATAAACGAAAGACAAACAGAGGTGACTGAAGGCAGTCGACAAAGCGAGGCTGTAAAGTCAGGGATTAACATAGGATAAAGAGTGCCGTACAACACAGAGCAGGGTAAAACCATCTGAAGTCAATCCATGTAGAATTAACAGAACAGAGAAATGAACAAAGGGGGATTATGATGTGGGGTGGGGGGGGGGGGGGGGTGACACAATGAAAATAAAGAAGGGTGGCAGAATAGAGGACATGTGGGCAGCTTTATTGTGGATCCAACTCAGACTGACCTCTGCCATAAACAAGAGTTACAGGAATCTCTATATCAGATCAATTTGAGTGAAAGGCACTTTTAATTAATAGAAACATTATGTTCAGAGTTAATATATAAAGTACAAAGGCAGTCCTCAGTTATCTATTATTCTTCCAATAAGGTAAGTTAAATTAAATGGATGTGTAGTGCAAACATGTGGCTACAGCCAAGGGGATACTGCATATAGGTTAGTTCTACTGTAGACATTAATGTGGTTGATTAATCACAGAATTCCTCCAAGCATGTTATGTAAAGATAGGCAAGTATGGCATACTGTCTTGTGATTAAGAACTCCCTCCTTGCTTATTAACACCTTAGTATACACTACCTATAGCCCCTAGGCAGAAGACAAGATGGATGGGATGATACAAGCAATTACTTATTTTTTTAATGAAATTAAGGATACAATTTTAATTCAAATTAAACTGTGCAAATAATCCATGTCAATCTGATTTAATCTGTTTGTGAGAGGTGTGTTTAGTGTAAAACCCACTTTAACCTTCCGTTTTGTCTCTTTCTTATGATGGCTCCCTATCAGCCCACAGCCCCTGAAATGCAACAGACCATATTAAACCAGTAAATAACTATTCAACACTGGAATCTGCATGAGCCCACCAAAGACTGCTACATATAAATATAATGTATTACCACTCCAAGACTTTGAGTCAAATACTTTAGTTTTCTATAGTCATTGGTAGGTTTATAATTATAACAAATACAATCAAATGACAAGGCAGCCGTAATGTTTTAAAGAGACTCACAGCCACTTCTAAAATGATATGCAGTTCAAGATGGGGCTGGTTTTTACAAACAAGACTGAATAAAAGCTGATATATTTAAACTTTTTTTTAATTATTATATTAAGTGATTACAACAGATGCATTTCATATTACTAGCCATAAATATACATGTCATTACAGCACTAACAACAAAAGCCTACAAATAATAATAATAAATAAACAATAATATATAAAAACAATAAATAAGTTTTGATTAATGAGATAGTTGCTTCACATTTATCATGATAAGGGCAACAGCTACCTTTCTCATAATGCTGCAAATCTGCATTAACTGCTCCTTCTAATACAGTTTAATATAACACAGGAAAGGCCAATCACTAAATAATAACTGACAAAGATACTACGTTCTATTCCTTTTGTGTCTAGCCTAGTGTCAATGAGCATTCATGATCCTTACCTCTGCAGCCGTACTCCTCCCTTCACCCTCCAGCCTGGGACACGCAGAAAATGTGAGACTGAGTGATGGTCTGTCTCCGTGCCACTCTCCTCCCTTTTCCGTCCTTCTTGGGAGTTTATGTCACAAAGCCATACTGAAATCATGTAATCCGTCTAAGTCCATCTGCTGCTGTAGTTTCCCTCGTTCCTCTGCATCTATTACCTTTCACCACTCATCATTAAACCTTTACGCCAAGTCAGAAATCCACATGGTTTTCCTTAAACTAGTCATTTTTAAACTAGTGTTTATTTTTGGGTGTAACCTTTGTGCACTGAATATAGACAAAAACAAGGTGATAATGGTTACATAGTAATAATTATAATTTATTTACAATATGTTATTTACATAAAACCACATATAAAACATAAATTGGCAAAGAAACAGACAGCATTGCGGGTAAGTTCGTATGTCTGAGTGACTGCGTGGATGTGTGTATTGGTAAATGTGAAATTAGGGAACGGAACTAAAGATAAAGTGGGTTGTTAACCCCAGGCTTGGGATTTACAATAATGTAGAACCAGCTTGCCATCACTGCCAAAGCACTGGAGAAAAATAAAAATAAAAATCACAAGAGAAATAACAGGGGTTGTGTTACACAACATGCATACAGTACAGCTGTAAAACATAATGGATTTAGATTTGGGTAAATTGGCTAGAACAGCTGTATCTCGGAATTTACTTAAACTTAACATCTCTCTTAATTCTTTCAATAAGGGTTCAGTAGGTCCCAATAACAACAGAAAGCACAGGAAACTGTCCTGCACAGTATGCATGTACTCACTTCAAACAGGGTGCCTACTTCTTGGTCAGGTGAGGGAGAAAAAGACTGGTTTATATAGATAATCTGGTAAAAAATTAAGAGACCAAGGACATGAACATTTTAGGAACATTTCCTTGAAATAAAATGCCACACTGAAGACATTAACAAGGAAGTACACTAAAACCTTACCAGTTGTTCATTAGCATCAAGCTTGAGGAAGCGGGCAATGAACTGGGCAAGGGACTGTACTGTCCTCCCTCTCTCAACAGTCCATTTTTTTGTTTTCATTATGGGAGTGTCACCGACTGCCTTCAACAGTATATCGACTATGGAAACAGAGAAGGTGGAAGATTCAGTACAACTAACATTTCCACTTGTGTAAAATCATAACTAATTGTGTACCATAATAAAAGATAAATGTAAGAACATTATAGAGTAGCATAGTTTATGTAGCAGACCAAATCATCCCAGCTTCACTTTGTTTGTGTACACTTTGCTTCTGGTTGTTGACCCGCTGACAGAACATAAAAAAATAAATATAAAAAACACACTTTCCAGGTATGCTTTTTACCCTATCGCTTTCCATTTAAACGTCTAAAAGCATATTCTATCAGTAAGCTGTATTAATATTGGTCAATGTGGGAAAACTACGTGTGAACATTTTAATAGAAAAAATAATATAATCGCTTAGTAAATTACACCGCATTGGTTAAAAATACTGTCAATCCTATTTGTACACCATATAGACGGAATAAGCTACATGTAGCTTAATACAGTAGCAGGCCGAGTAACCAAGCATTGCACTATTATGTTTAACAGTATTTTAAGAAAGAATTCCCATTTATTTACTTTTTTTCTTTTCTCCAGATGCGGCTGAGTCGTCTGGCAATGTTTGGGCGACAGAAGGCTCTTCTTTTTGTGTTTCTGAAGGGGACTCGGCATTGTCAGACATCTTCAGGTACCTACCTTGCGTTGATCCGCCTACTATCACATTGGTTGTGAAGGCAAGAAATAACGTCTGCTATTGGCTGTAACAGATACAGCTGTTAAATGAGTTATTTTCACTGGCTAACAGGACATCACGGGCGGGGTTTAATAAGGAAGTATTTGCTCATCCATGGAAAGAGGCATGGATAGAGGTGAGGATTGCTGTCATGAATTTATTAATACGTTGTATGCCTTCTAAACGCATGCATGTTTTACAACGTGTCGTGTGTTTCACAATTTCCTGTCAAATCTTATTCTTATTCTCTTAATCTTATTTTTAGTGGATACAACTTGTCCAGTGAACTTTTGGACACATTTTCTGCCATACCGTACAACAAACTGACAGCACAGACAGTAAGACACTTTTTTATTTATCTTTTTAATAAAAAATAAAAATAAAATGTAGTCTACTTTTCATAAATATGTAACCAATTAATGTAAACATGAGATATACTAAATTAACAGACAAAATAACTAATTCATAATTCACCACAGACATAAAATTCTAATAAACATACATAAGTCAAGTAATTATAATTCTCTTGACTTATGTTCCAGTGACAGGCATTGGGAGGCTCTCCAACAAAGCATCAGTACTCTTATTGTGCGACATGCAGGAAAAGTTCAGACCCAGTATCTTCCATTTTACCAACATAATCAGCAATGCAGCCAGATTGCTTCAGGTACTGGAGGACACACACAAGGTGATATTGATATATACAAAATAACTGAACATGAAAATATTTTTTATGTACCTTTATTTCTCATAGGCCAGTCGTGTTCTGGGCATCCCCGCCATTTTGACTGAGCAATATCCCAAAGGTTTGGGCCCCACGGTGCCAGAGCTTGGTGCAGGGGACCTAAACGCGCATGCTAAGACCAAGTTCAGCATGTTGACAGAAGAAGTGGAGAATAAGCTCACTGCCATGGGAAACCCCAATCAGGCTATAATTTGTGGCATAGAAGCACAGGCCTGCATCGCAGTGAGTTGAATTTGAAGAGTATATGACAGCTTTCCTTGACAATTACAGTTTATATAATTGACGTTTGTGTTTGACAAACTTTTATTTTTCTTCCTTTTTTCTGTTTATTTTCATTCTCTTCATAACCTGAAGACACTGTATTTTGCTATCCAACTGCTAAATGAAAAATTGAGTGCTTTGCTCGTCCCTAGCATGTGGTTCTTAACCCTTGTGAATGACTCAAATCACTAGCTCTTAGTGGCAGATAGAAATAAACCTAATTCTACAGCTTACATATGACATATGATGTGCACTGCTGACACAACAAGGTGTGTGTTTGAAACCCAAGGACAAACGGCACGAAAAAAACAACACAAATACATAAAGAAATAGTTAATAAATAAATAAATGCACACTAAATTAAATACTACATTATACAAAAAACACAATAATACACAATCAGATGGCACCACCGGGTGACCAAATACAATATTTTTAAGGACATCACAAGGGTTAAAGAGAATACCTTTAAACGAAAATGTATACAAATATAATTTTTGACCTTTCTGATTATCTCTCGTCAGTGCACAACGTTTGACCTCCTTGAAAGGGGAATGGAGGTCCATATTGTGGCTGATGCCGTTTCTTCTAGGAGGTATTTATAACATTTCTTCAATGATTATTAAATCTCTGAAGAACCTTTGGGAACCGCTGCATTACTTGTTCCACTGTTACGTCCTCTTGAAGTCAGCAGATGTGTTTGGTGCCAAGATATGCAGTTATATTATATTCCATTTCTGTTCCCTTCTGCAGCCAGACAGACCGGTTATTTGCCTTGTCCCGGCTGAAGCAGAGCGGGGCGTTCCTAACCACCACAGAGGGTGTTCTCCTGCAGCTGGTCCAAGATGCTAAACATCCCAACTTCAAGGAGGTGCTCCCTACTATAAAATTACACTGTTGCACAATGAGATGTAAATAACCAACAGATATTTACTGTGGTGCATAACTTTTAATTGAAGTGACGTTACTAAGTTAAATGTAACTTTGCTTATTGACAGATTCAGACACTTTTGGCCCACCCTTCCCCTGACACTGGCCTGCTTGCCTTCTTCAGCTCGTTGTAGGAAGACATGTCGTATGTCATTTCTTTCAATCAGTGTTTAAATAAAGTATTAAACGGTTTGGGATTTTGTTTTGAAAATGTATCTGTTGTTGTGTGATTTGTGATCGGCAGAAGCCCGGAGCAGATTACTGTTAGACAGCTGCCCCAGACTTTCTGTTCTCTCTGCACCATGGGAAAAAAAATAAAACTTCATTTCAAGCAGAAAGAATAAGAAGAAGAAGAGGAGGAGGTGTGGCCAACACCCAGAGGCGGGGACAGAGTGTGATGTCAGTGAGCGGGAGGAGTGTGTGACGTTATTCATGGACACAGAGAGGGAGGGGTAGAGGAAAGAGAGGGAGAGAAAAAGGAAGCATTCTGCGATATAACTTTTTTGTTTTCCAACTAAGTAAAACAAACTTTTCAGCCTTGGAAGTTTGAGAAAGGACAGACCGATGAAGAATGTGTTCTAGAGGCAGTGACAGGATGATAAAAAAAGACCCCCTTGACGCAACATTTGTGTACTTCTAATGACAACATCAAATATAACACTGAGGCCTAAGGCCTGAAGGAATCAGAGAGGTAAGAGTCATTATCTTTCTCTGGAACTATGAGCACATAGCACCAGGAAGTAGCGGTAGAACTCACTCATTCATACGCTTGACACATTTGTGCCAACTCTACGTGTGAACCAAAGGTTTCAAGTGCAGCATTAAGCCCTTTGCGTCTCAGGTTGCATCCTGGCTGTGTGGTTGACAGTATTAAATTACAGGAATCCTACTATGGATTTTCTCCACAGTGTCTCTTGACTGTGTCTTGGAGTCCATAGTAAAAAGATCTGTTGATCCGTTGCTACCTCGTATGACCTGCTAGGCCTCAGGCAGAGAGAAAGAAAGGAAATGTCATCAGACCTAGACTCCAGTCTGACCAGCATAGACTGGCTGCCCCAACTGGGAGTCAGCAGTCTGCGGTCAGGGAAGGAGAGAGGAGGATCAGGGGGAGGAGAGGGGGACAAGAAGAAAGACAGAGCAAAGGAGCGAGGAGACTTCCTACTCTCTGTCCCAGCCCCTTCTCCCTCCAGCTCCAAAGGGAAGCCCCCTCACAGCTATGCCACATTAATTGCAATGGCAATAGCATCATCACCTGAGAAGAAGCTGAGTTTGAATGACATCTACACCTGGATCAGTGAGACCTTCCCCTATTACAGCAGAGCTGGTCGCGGATGGAAGGTAACCTACAAATTCCACCACTTTACCAGTACAGTATGTGAGAAGGGTCTTAAAGTAGCCTAAACATTTTGAATGATCTGTGTCAAATGTATTTGTGTTTACTATAACACATATAATAATCGCAGGATAAGAAATATTGAATATAATTTTAAATTTAAATATAAAAATATATATTTGGTCTATCAAAGGCTATAATGTTATCCCTCCATTCCAGAACTCTATTCGACACAACCTGTCCCTTAATAAATGCTTCAGGAAAGTTCCTCGGCCACAGAATGACCCTGGCAAGGTGAATATATGTTGTTTGCCATCTGATATGTGACTGAATAAAAGTATCATATTCAATATCATTCTTGTACCTACAGTAGTAGTGATTTCTAGCTAACAAAGGTGCCAAGCTAAACTAGTTAACATTTCCAGGGTTCTTATTGGACCATGGATGGACCTTCCGAGGTGAGCGCTCTGAAGCGTCCCTACCCAGAAGAGGATGAGGAGGACCAGCAAAACGTATGTGCCAAGGTCCCACCCTCACACCGACTGGTATGAGGCCCAAGTGTCAGTAAAGGAGCACGCTTCTCTTGTTCCAGATCCCCCAAGCATCACTGAGAGAACCAGAGAAAGGCCCAGCCCCTCTCCACACGCAAGCCCCCTCCCTGACCGACCAGCAGCATTTTAAAGCTGAACCAGCGGGAGTAGCAGGCCAGCAACAGTCCCCCCAGAATGCCTCGCTGTCTCCTCCCCCATGCAAGGTACGGTCACCCCCCTATAGCCAGAACACTCTCTGTTTTACAGATAACTGACATTCTAATGTTAACCCTCGGCCTGTTGGTTGTATTCTCCCCAACAGCGAGCTCCCTACACGCCATGCTTCATGACCCATTCGTCCGCCTCTCCTACAGCTGTGCCCCCGCCCACTGCCCCACTCTATGCCAGTTCCACTCTCCCTCCCACCCACCCGTCATCTCTCCCATTGGCTAGCATGGCTTTACCCCCGCCAGCCGCTGGCACCAGTCTGTGTGTCCCCGCTTACGCTCCCCCTTTCGACCCTGCCACCCTGCCTGCCTCAGCTCTGTCAGGCGCCCCTGGCCATTCCGTCCCTCCTGTATCTGTCGGCAGCCATTCTGGGGTCCCCACATCTGCCTCGCCTCATCCCTCCGCCGAGCTGCCCCTGCGCTTCACCTTCGACGAGCAACACCTGCCTGATCTGTTCGCCTCCTTCAGATCCCTTTTTAAGACCATGAGAGAGAGAGGGTGCTCACAGTGTAAGTATATTAAACTGTGGGGGGCGATAGTGACGCAGTGGGTAGAGACAGGTGATTGAGAAGTCGCTGGTTCGAACCCCGCTAACTTCTCACCAAGTGTCACCTAACCCTAACCGCTCCCGGTGGTTAGATGGCGCCTTGCATGGCAGACATCGCCATCGGTGTATAAATGTGTGTGTGAATGTGAGGCTAAAGCACTTTGGAGTGGCCAAAATGTTCAAAAAGCGCTATATAAATGCAGACCATTTGTCATTTACCATATTCACTGTGCCTGTGTGCGCGCCCTATTAAATAAATAGTAAGTGAATGTACGTTAATCCTTTGTGTCAAATTCACCAAATATCTCCTAAATGTCATTATCTGTGCATGCTAGCAAATTAGTTAAGAACATTTTCTTATCTGCAATCATGTCCTGGCAAGAGGCGGTGTTCTCTTGAGAGGGAGGGGGCACAACTGGTTCTACACAGCCGTGGCTACGTAAAATGGAACATAAGCAAAGTGGTGCAGACCGCATCACGCAGCAGCATCCTAGCCTTTGCAATGCATTTCCAATGTGTGGGGTGGAGCTTCTGAGGGAGCACACTATGGCATTGAAGGGAGAGGTGTTTTTGTTTTGATCGAGTTCAAATATCACCAAGCTTTTTCTAAAATTACTTACTATTGTATTTCTTTACTTATAAATTATGCGTTGTGAATAAAAAAGACCCTCCATTTTCCAGCGGATGTCCTTCCATTGGCTCCACCCTCCAGCGAAGCGACACCTCTGCACACTCCCACCATTACACCAGTGTCTCCTTACCCCGGGGCACCACCCGCACCCCTTGTGGAGACAGAGCGCATTGCGCAGAGCAGTAAGGCTTACACAACACTGGCACCCCAAAGTGATGTATAATATTGTCTGAAATGTACTGTATACTGGATATGGAAAAAAACACTTGCTTTCTTCCTCTGTCCTGTGGTAGTGGTGCCGGCTGACTGGTTCAGTAACACAGATTCTTTAAAGGAGAGCTTCCGCATCGCCAGTAATCTTGACTGGGCTAATATAGACCTCTCCTGCCACCCAGGTCCATACTGTGTCATCTGTCATTTCGAAATCATCTGTCATTATTTATTATAAAGAAAATGATTTAGTGCTGATTTGAAAACAGGATTTGAAACATACTGTAATTCAAAATGGATACATGAAGAGAAATTGCTACAGTACATTTACTTTTTGTTCGGCTTTCAGACCTGCTGGAGAGCATGCGCCAAGCTGAGCTCTGTGATTGGGCGCTGGACCCAGCTCTCTTCACCTCACTCTGTGATTCGCTAAACCGCTTCTTTGCACACAAGGGCATGATCGGCTCCTCTTCAGGGAACAACTCCCCAGTGACCATGGGAGCCCATCCCTCAGGCCTACCATACACCAATCCTCCCCCTAACCTGGCCAGCCTAACTCAGCCCTCGCCTCTGCTCTACCCTGCGGTGATCCCCCCTTTCAATGGACCGCAGCCTCCCCGCAGACCCCTTCCCCTCCAGGGACCGGGCCAACCGAGGCCCCATCTGGGGCAGCCTGCCAGCACCACTGGTAAGACTGACAGTCGTACTGTGCTCTTCAGATGTTCTGGCATCTGAAAGCACAGCTACTAGCCAACTTATGTTTTACTTTATATTATACATTCTAAAATGGTGCAGAGACGGAATGTTAGAAGAGGAAGTGATTTGAAGAAGAGAAACCCATTTAGCATTGACATATCTTAGTATATAGTGTATTATTGTAGATAAATATAAGCTTTTCACTGCCTCCCTCTTCTCCAGCTGGTGTGCAACTTCAACCCATGGCACAGAGACCGCGGCCTCCCCTAAAGAATCTCCACAGCAACAGTGAGGAGTTTCAAGATGACTTTGACTGGGACTCCCTGATAGTCTGACTTCCATTGCCTGTTAGGACAATGCATAATTGAGCACACTTATAAATGTGGGTTGACTCAAAAAGCCAACCAGCTACTTACAATAACTGCCTGCCTGCCTCCTTGTTGTGGATATTATGAAGGTGTTGAGTGCGGTGAGGGGTGTATCAACAGTACATAACACATAATATGACTGAATGCTGTATTACCAGGGTTCCAGATTTAGGTGGAACATTTGTTCTTATTCAACATACTTAATTTGTCAATGCTATTCTTCTGATGTGTGTATCTGGGTGGCACTGGAGTACATCCCTCCCCACTCCAAAATGTATTTGTATGTGTAGCCTATATACAGTACATCACATGTATTCTGGTTATATCCTTATTGTACTCCTGAGGTACTGTAAATCATTTAACTCTAGTGTACATGACATTATGTGGTCTGGACAAATGATGCACTGAACTCAACATGTTTCTGTGGGATCAAAAGCACAAACACGTCCTTTGTTTTTCATTTATTTCATAAATTTCTTAATTTTATTTCTTCCTCTCCCCATTTTACTTTTCAAATGTGAATGTTCACAGTTAACACCACACAAATTTACTTGATAAAAGATATTTTCTTTTTGTTGATATAAAATAAATTCAAAGTAAATTAAAAGAACAGCATGGAGCATGTCACCACGTGTCTCATCATTCATTGAAATAATTGTCTTTATTTTAAAAGAAGCATCTGCAGCTCTCCCTCCTGTAGCAGAGGGTTGAAATAACAAGGACAGCTGTGCACTGAGACCTGTACACCAGGTACCCCATATGAAAGAGTGAGAAAAAAAAAATGCTTCTGACCAATAAGAAATTGTGAGGAAAGTGGGGGATAGATTGGCAGAGAAATGTGTGACCCTTTTATAATACCTCATTTGCAATCCCAATTTTACAATAGAATTATTCCTGCAAATAAAAATACATGTCATAACAAAACATCTTGTTTTTTTGAGTCTGTGAAAAATTATGTTGGACACAATAAGAATTTATACATACGATATATTTAAACTTAACAAAAAAGGCATTTGCACTAGTGTGTACTTTTAATGTACACACACACACACACACGCACGCACGCACGCACGCACGCACGCACACACACACAAATAATGTCAGAGTTCTCTTTAGATCTCCAAAAATATTTAAATGAGAAAAAAAAGTTTGATTTTATGACATCTTTGAGTTTGATTTTTTTCTGCGTTTTTTTTTTCTTCGTTCCCATTGGGGAAAAACATTTTACATTTAAATTAAATGTGAAAAAGCTGAACTATTTGATATTGTGCCTGAAATGCAACGCAAGCTTTGCTTTCACTCCAGATCTCAGTCAGTTCATTATAAAATCATCCTTCATGCGCTTGTTTCATTTCAGTGTTTCTTTTCTCAAGGGAAAAAAGAGGAAGAGTTTGTTTCTGTTCAGTTTGTTAGTGGCTGTGTCCCCGCCGCTTCTCTCAGTGCAGTGGTGTTAGAACATAGTGACTCTACTCTCATACCCACCTTTATCTCAGACAGCACTGGGAAAACAATGACCAAACAACTATAACAAAATAAATAAACCTATATTTCCCAAACTAAATGAAAATAACAAAATAAAATGTGGAGGAAAGGGAGGAGGAAAAAAAAGAAAAGAAAAGAAAAAGTAGTAAAGTAATGCTTTCTGAGGAAATGTGAACATCATTTTAGATTTTCCACTTTTCTTTAAATATAGAGATGTACACACATTTCTGTTTGGACACATACATTGCTTCCATTAAAGGAAGATATGGGATGGGGGGCAGTTAGATGTGTGGGTGGACACTGGTGAGGGAGGTTGCGCTGACACTTCCTCAAAGAAGAAAGGGGTTGGTGCTGGCTCCCGTTCCTCCACCTCCCACGGATCCTCCTGGTCCCATAACTCCCCCAGCTCCTGTGGGAGCTCCCAAAATCAGCTGCGAAGGGACCGTCCCTCCGGGACCCATGAGGAGGGCAGAGCCTGGGGGAGCCATAGGCGAGAGGCCGCCATACGGCATCCCCATTGGGCTGGCCTGCATCATACCCAGGCCCATTCCTGGAGCTCCAATGGGCACACCCATTGGCCCCATGCCCATCCCTGGGGGCACCATGCCCAGCATGGGGTTGGGGGGCACGGGGCTGGTGCGAAGGCTGCTCAGGCCCAGTGATGAAGGCTGAGGTGAGATGGCGGGCATGGGGGCAGCCATGCCAAATGGGTTGGATGAAGCAGGTGTAGGAGATACCCCTCTACTGGAAATGGTGCTGCCCGGAGTTACCGCCATGCCTGGGACAGGAGAGGAGCCTTGGGGATAAGAGACAGTATGGCGAATGTGAACACCACACCAGACCTTTTCATTGTCAAACAACCACTTCAGTTTGATACCTGTTATCAAGTAGTAGTCACATATCTGCACATTTATGGAACTCTCAGATGTATATTTAATCATTTTAAGACACATACTAATGTTCAAAACTATCTTCTAAGAGCTTATATGTGATCCATTAAGCATTTATGAATCAAGTCTTCTCAGTGTTACCTGCCCTTATTTATAGCAGTCTATTACTGCTGCTGCCAGTACATGTGCTGTTATCTTTTTCAACAGACATTTAAATGGGCAGGTGGATTTCCTGATCTTATCAGAAACCACCGGGACAATGACATTTTCCTATCAACTGCAATTCAAATTCACTTGCAGGTTACACATTGCTGCACACTGAAGGTGATACACTGTGGAAGCTAACCTGTGTTCTGTAGGAAGGGGTTGTGTGCTGACGAGGAAGAGATAGAGGGAGGGGGCGGCTGCTTGGGCTTGGGCTTGGACGACACCAGGGAATCGAGATCCACCAGCGATGCGTTGGGGCCGAGGAAGGACTCTGGCGTCTTGCGAACGGGAAGCGAGGAACCGAGAGACGCAAGATCAAAGGGCACGGGCGAGCCCGTACTGTTGCCGAGGGTCGCAGAGGAACCGCGCCTCTCTGGATCACCTGAATGGAAAGCAATGGGTGGCACTGTGGCAGAAACACACCACGCTGTATGCAGGCTTACACGTGGACTAGGGGAGGATGAAGTGCAAGACGAGACTGTAGTGCCGGTCGTGCAAATGAGACGTGCGTGTGTGTGTGTGTGTGTGTTACGTGAGACGTGTCAATGTACCTGTGCCGTTAGTGTGTTTGACGGAGCCACTCCAGATGTCGGAGGTGACAGAGTCAGAGGCGGGGGCAACCCCGTCCCCTACCCATGGGTCTACTGGCCCCCCTGAGGACGAAGTGCTGGGGGGCACTTGGGGGCCCCAGGGGTCGGCACTGGGGGGGGTCACGGCTACAGGGGGGTGGGGTGGAGGGAGGAGACGCAGGGCAGCACGGGGTTAAACACAACAACAACAACAACCACTGCCACCTTACAGGTACCATCACCAATAACACACAGGGAGCAGCAAGCTGGGCTGGGCACTGGTCAACACTGGTCATCACCCCCCTGCCCACCCTTCAAGGCCACTGATGTGGACAGGTGTAGGTGTCCCCTACTCTGCTGGAGGTAAAGGAGTGGTGGAGAGCGAGGAAGAAGGAAACAGGCACGCAAGGGGGTGGGGGAAGGGGAGGGAGGGAGAGAGAGAGCTGTATGGGTGGAGGACCCATACATCAAGAGAGGGGTCAGCTTGAGAGCACAGTCAGTCCTGAGTAGAAAGGAGAGGACAGGGATCCCTGGTTTAGACACACGGGGGAGAGGGGGGTCGCCATGCTTGCTCTCCACGCGCTGGCCGAACTGAGAGCACCAGAGTGGATGGAGTCGAGGAGGAGACACTGTGGACACCACCACAGGAACATGAAACACAAACAAGATGAGAGGCGTAGATGGAGAGTGACACCAACCCCCCAACCTCCCCACACACACACACGCCCCACTCCCCAGCAGGGAAGAGAGAAGAGAGAGGCGGGGTCTCTGTCAGAGCTCCGCTCTGTGTTCTGGTGGGGGGGAGGGGGCAGACTCACCTGAGGCTCCCCAGGGGTCTGCGTTGTTGGCTCTGCCGGACGTCTCGCCCCACGGGTCCGGAGGGGGCGCTAGAGCGGGCGGGGGCCCTCCGCCGCCCCAGGGGCTAGAGCTGGGCGGGGAGGAGGGCGAGGCCGCGCCCCATGGGTCAGCCGGAGCTGCGCCCCACGCCCCTGAGGCAGAAGGGGCAGAGACTTTGGGTGGCGGCGAGGGGCCTGCGGAGCCCACTGAGGCAGCAGCAGGGGCCCCCCAGGGGTCCACAGCACTGAGCTCCATGAGGGCACTCTGAGCCAAACACACACACACACATGCGCACACACGGTCACAGATTATTAAACAGGACGGTTCAAGAGGAAAAACCACTAGGAGGAAGTCAGTCAACATTACAAGGAGACGCGCCTGGAGAGGAAGAATGTGTGTGGGTGGGCGCGCGACCCGTACACACTTAGAGCTCCTCCCCTGCTCTGTCAGACAGATGGCCTACACAGGTAGGCTCATGGAAACAACCTCAAAATCTGAATTCAACACCTATGGGGCCCGAGGCCTGCGTGAAATTACAGTTGAGGAACAGCTGGTGGCGCACTTGGCACACTTGGCATTGGGCCTCCTTCAGACGCACGCACACGCACACGCACGCACACGCACGCACACACGCACGCACACACGCACGCACCCAGGTGAGAGACACAGCTAGAGCAGGTAACGCCAGGAGAGCGAGAGAGGAAAAGAGCGGCACCGACTAAAGAGTGTGTGCCCACTGTGGCATACCGACACGTTCCACACACACACCTCCTCCGGCTTAGGCTTCTCCCTCTTGCTCTCCTCGATGGCCATCTGCAGTCTCAGGTCGTCACCCCTGCGCAGGCGCTCCTCCTGCCAATCACACGCACACACAGCTATGATGTCAGCGATGGCGTCAGCGACCAGAAACATGCGTCCTTGCAGCACACCAAAAGGCGCCGGCCTAAGATCAGTTTTTAATCCTCAGGTTCAAAAAGCAGAACCGGCGAGGCGGAAACTGACAAAAACTAAACTTAAGCCAGCGCCTAGAGGCTATATATGAACCGACGCATACAGCATAGGTTCATATCAGCCTGGCTCTACCACGCCAACAAAGTCTCCAATCTGCTCTACTCAAGTTTCCTGATGACCTTTGACAACCTCGAGTTTGAAAGTAGGGACAAATTAGTGGACCAATATGTACAGTCTAAACAGCAGCTATTTCCAAAAATAAACGTTTCGTCTTCACCAACAAACAAAGCTTGTTGTGTTTTAGTTACTTGCATGTCCACCGAAACTAAAGGTGCATGCATTATTAAAGTGGATAAACATTAAGCTGTTGCTCCGCCTTTAAAAAAAGTTCATTAAGTTAGATCTTCACCTCAATCCATCCTATTACTGACCCTGTATAAAGAAGAAAGGTTTGTAGAGTTAACTGATCTATCTATCTATCTATCTATCTATCTATCTATCTATATCTATATATATATATATTCCAGTATTATTCTTCTTAATAACTTCTAGTTATTATTTTTGTTTTTAGTTTCTGAGTGTACAATAGGAGAGGGTACATGGGATGAAGGCAGAGTAAGAGAGTAGCACTGCAAACACTTTAAGAGCAGAAGAAAGTCTTCAGTTTGAGGCATGCATTTCATTTTAAGACAAAAATAATTAACTACTTAGGTTAAATTTGGGGAGATAGGAAAAGGCCCCTGTCATTTAAAATAATTTAATTGAAGATATTTTCAATGTATCTGATATTTTGCTGATGTTTTCCCCTCAGTATACTAAAACATCACAATGTGCAGGACACCCAATTACCACTGAAGATAATTGTACCTGAATGCAACGTGAAACCAAACTTTTATTTCATGAAGAAAGAGAAAAATAAATTCTAGCATTAACTAATTGATTCGATTGGTTGATACATTAAGTATGTCTGACAGGATTCCAATTGAGAAAGAGAGAGTCGACAGCTTGCTGGCCAACTGGCCATGTCCTACACCCCTGACCTTTTGGTGAATCTCCTTGCTGAGTGTGAGTGCATAGCAGAGCTCTGCGTCCTCCAGAGGGGCCATGCTAGTCTGGGGGAGGTCAGGGGTTAAATGGTGAGAGCAAAGCTGAGTGTGAATGTAGTGAATAGCAATCCTGCACAACCCTCGGTGTACACAGGTGCTGTACGGGGTAAACACTTAACTTTAGTAGCTGCTTATCATATGCACTATGGCACAACTAGAGTGGCTGGCCTGCCCATGACAGGCTGCTTCATGTTACCTGCTCTGCCTCTTCTTTACTCATGGCCAAAGCTAGCTGGAGCTGCAAGTCTTCCTCCCCAGAGCTTTGAGGCCAGGCCTGCTCAGGGTCCGCTCCCCCAGAGTGGGAGCCCACTGACAGGCTGCCTCCCAACCCAGGTGCTGAGGGTGCCGAGGAGGCTAAGAAAGCCACATATATACTAATAAACAATAAATATGATGCTAATACTAGCATACAAAATATAGGCTACAGTGTACTGTATAGATACACAACATGTGAGTAAAATGTTTGAACTTTACTTAAAATAAGTAAAATGAAAGTAAGAGGTAAATATCACTTTTTACATAAATTGACTCATAAATAACATTTTATTGTACTTTTATCTGAAACAACAATTCACAGCTGCACATTTCTCATATTTTCCATATTTCTGTTCAGCAGAGATATTTATTCATAAGATTTATTAGAGTATTTTTCTTACCACTGGAAGTCTGTGCCATTTTTTCTTTGGTTTTGAGGGCATGAATCCTCTCTTCCCTTAGTCTCTCCTCATCTTTCAGCAGTGTAACCAGCTGCTTGGCTTTCTCTCGTACATTTACCCCCTGGTTGTTATGAAAAGGGCACTGGCTGTATTATCAATACAACAATACAGTACAATGCAATACCACAAACACACATTAAATATAGATAACTATAAAGACAATGCTTTATATCTGATTATCTGCTTGGTTGATTTAACAGAGAAACACATTACCTCTGTTCATTATTACCAGCATATAAAAACACTACAGCTGGCTCTGTTTGCACAGGAGGTCAAAGAGACATTGTAAAACAACCTTGAGTCCTTGAGTGAGTCGTGAGCAGCATGCTTGACAATGTGCGCCTGCATTCCAAGGAAAGCACAAGTGTTACACTTGTGTAAATGTGTGTGGGGCTGGCTGTGTTCTCAAACCTGGTCTTTGCCATCTCTATCTATGTACTGGAAGTCCTTTAAGGTCTGGACAGCGTATATGTTCTCTCGGCACTGTTGAGCAACGCGCTCGGAACCCGTCTTGATTAGATACTCCATAAGAGTCATAGCCTGTGGCAACAAAAAAAATGTCATTCATGTTATCTTAACATTGTAAAAGTGTGTTTATTTCCCCACCAGCATTACAAGCGTGCCGTGCACGCCACCCCACACACACACACACACACACACACACACACAGACACCTTGTACACGTGTCTCCAATTCTTGCCGTGGTCATTGAGGCGTTTCCACACCATGCTCATGATCTCAGAAAAGGCCACCACGTTGTAGGTCAGATCTGCGATCTCTGACATCAGAGAGCTGCTGGGGCCCCATGGGTCGTTGGATGTCGCCTCTCTAACCTAGAAGACATCGGACAAAGGTCAACTATCCTGCTCAGCAACGGTTTATTTTCTGTGTGTAATGTTAGAAACCTTAGATATTAATTGAGACTTATAACAGAGGACATAGGTGGCTACTAGAAGTAGCTACCAAAGAGCAGACTGCTATAGCGTGTCAGGTGTGCTACAGAGATACGTGTGCTACAGACCCACATTGAGAGGAAGCAATCACGAATGAGGTACTTGAGTTGATAAGGAAAGGAACACAACCTTGATTTCAGCCTCTGAATAGTTGTGGACAATGTTCTTCACTTGTCGCCTTAGTGATGAGGTCGACATGGCAACCGTCTGGCTGTCGAGTTCCTCTGTAATCTAAACAGCAGGTGACAAAGAGGGGCTATAAAACATAGTTAATACAATACATAACAAACAGTAACAGGGCAAAGACTTGTGTAACTACTGTGAAGAGCAGAATTAACAGCATTATAAATCACATATTATACAATAGCTCTGATAACCGACGTTTGGGGGAGGGGCGAAAACAAAGAGGTACATAGGTTTACAATACCTTGAGAAAGATTATCACACTACATCTAATATAGGAACTATAAACTTGATAGTCAATGGCTCCTTGATGTCAACACAGGCAGAGACTGTCACACACACCTGTTACACAAGAACAGCACAGGATAGGGGTCTGTCTTCTTGGTATCTTTTGGTTTCTCTTTCTTCCGTGCCACCGGTTCATGGAGCGCACTGTCTCAGCCTGTCTGTTACTCCCCGTGGCGACATTGGGTCCCAACAAACACAGCTTCAGAGGGATTAAAAATGTTGAATGAGATTAATACAGAATAGAAAATTAATTCGTTCCTCGCACAAGAACTAATTAGAGATACAAATGCATAATGGCAGATTCAATCTTATTCCATGTGTTATTTAACACTGGACATTAAGGACAATGCCATTACTTAGTACTACAATGTCATACTACAAAGAAATTACATTAATTGTAGCTGATTGAAGCACTGAAAGAACTAGTGTGAACTTAGTACTTCTTACAAAACTAATGACTAAGCTATATGATAGTAACAGGAAATCTCTAATACCATTAGAACTGATTGGAAACTATATATAAACTATATATATATATATATAATGCTTTATCGCTATTACAGCTAATACATATTGAAAGAATAAGACAATTTATACAGTAAATTAGGCAAACATCTATACATTATTGTCGAAAATTTTATAACTTGTCAAATAGGCTACTTTCTTTTCATAATTCAATATCAACTAGTATGCAGGTGTGTTTTGTTGTCATTACATTGCTTTGTTCTGGATATAATTACAATTCTCATGAGATAACACAAATCTTTCCCCCTAAACTTAGACTTGTCTATACTGGACTGCTTATTTATACAAGATACAATTTAAGTAAAGTGATAGAAATCTGTTGTATGATCAGAAATAAATGTGACGTACATAGGCATGTTGGATAACAGGACCAGGAGACAGAGTTGCATAATCTAAGCATAAATGAGATATCCATTCCAAAAGTCAGTTTAGAGATTCCTGATGCACTGTACTGTAGCAAAGGTCACACTTTAATCACAACATTTTTGATTGTTGGTCTGGTGAAAAGATCATGCAAATATCAACCGCAAGCTCTCAAATCAAATGCTTACAGGTGCATTCATTAAGAATATTACTTAAAGAATATATTGGCAGAGACACATTAAAAATTAAATAGATACAAAACTAGTAACCCTGATAGTGTTATTGGACAATATATTACACATTAACAAGTTATTTAACATTTCAATCAAGAAGGTGAAGTGTAATTTCTTTGCTTTAACTAACTGTTTCCAGCTCCCTACCACGGTACAGTACTGATAAGAGGGACAAACATGAGCTAAACTAGGCGTAACACTATTTTGAGATCAAGAACTAGATACTGTATCAAATTAACGGAATTGTCCTGCAACATACAAATCTCAAAATGCCAGAAAAAGATTGGGTTAATAATAGAATATGCAGACTTAAAAATATATACTACGGTATGACTAGTAGTGGAATATTCAACACATTCCTCTAGCAACTATTTCAACATGATATTATACGTAGTATGGACCCAGTAAAAAAGGAGACCCCCACCCAGTTTAGGAACACAAGCGTTGACGTCGCGATACCAACCACGGTTGGATTCCCATACAGCAAGACTATATAACAAAAACTAAAGGTTAAATGCAGTACGTTACAGACGTGATATAGTCTAGATGTGTAAAAAGTATACAGTACGGTATGCAAGTGTCCATGTTAACAGTCGACCGAGTAAGAGTACTTTAACGACAGTAGCAATGTGTGTGTGAAGGGCAGGTTCACAATCTAGCTAAGAACATTTCTAGTTAACGTACTGTTAGCTAACTGACGTTACAGTAGCTGTTATATCTCTTACTGACTTCAAATGCTTAGCAAGCAACTCATATATCATCTCGTGTCCAAATGTAATATAAACACATGTGTTGTTATGATCCGGTATGGATCTGGACAATGTGTAAACAAGGAACAAAACGGTAAAGTATGGTAAGTATTAAGTACTGTTATGGGTAAACCCGACAAGTAAACCATAATAACACCATAATAATATCGCTGTTCATGCCATAGAGTTCTGAATCGAAATGGACCATAGATGAATATGACTGTTACCTGTTAGTTTGAACAATAGAACAAATCCAGGTTGAACCGTATGTGCAATCAGTGGCTACTGTACCGAAATCTCTGTCAGTCCGCACTGTTGGTGTTGGTGCCAGTGGAAATATTGGCTAACTAGCAGGCTAGCTAACTACAGTACTACTAACATTTGCAAGTGGCAATAGAAGGCGATTGCCAGACTGTATGAACTGGCACAGCCACGATGACAGGTCCCACGCCAAAATGAAGTGGGAATTCAACTTTGAAAATACACACCATTGAGCCCCACAACTGTTCCTAACATAATAAATATCTAAATCAAATAGGTACTGACCCTGTTGTAGCTTCAGTGTACGAGGAGATGGCCGAATTTCCGGTTCCGTTCTCAATTACAGAAAATACCGCACCCCCTTTCGCGGTTATTTTCCTATTTTGTGGAATGAAACACAAAAAAACAACTTTGTTTTTGCAGAAGTCTGCATGTTTACACAATATGATGCATCTGAACTGAATGGCGAATAGACTACTAAAATGTCAGATCATAAATTGTAATGTTCTTATAAGGTCTACAGTTTAGGCTACCTCTGTGTTGTTTTGTGAGATTTGTATTTTTGGGTCAATAAAACATTATGTACAGTACTAAAAATATAAAATTACAATAACGTTTCCAGTTGAAATAAAATAATTACGTACTAACTATTTTGAAGCATTACTAGCCTACTCTAATACAATATGATCAACTTTCTTAACTGTTAGTCCTTCTTATTATTAAGTGCAGCTGATCAATGGTTCAGTTTCAAGAAGAGGGCCGCACCCGGTCCACAGACCACAGCGCTGAGCTTCAGAATAGTGTTACTACTTTAGTTATATGGTTACTACGGTAAAGTTTGGCAGAAAGAACAGGTCAGATGACTATTTTATCGTTTTTGATTGGATGCTTCACAAACATTGCCACCAAACCATTGGTGCCACATGTCACACATTGTGCCAGCATGACTGCATTTTGCCCACATATTTGCATTGCGTTGTGGATAACGCTCACTAGATAAAAATATTTAGCTAAATGTAGATTTATTTAAGTGTTTTGGTGATCCAATAAAAATGTTCAACAATGTTGTAGCATCAGCCTTCCACAAAGAGGCAACCTTGTTTAACTTCTGAACGCAGAACACAACAATTCTTTATCTAGCCTATGTGGACTGACCTGATATAAAACCCTGGAATACATATTAAATATATTTAGTAGCTTCAACAGTTATTTGTAATAATAATATAATAGTCGGCTACTTACAGTTGACATGAATGTTTTGAAATACTATGACTCAAAACCAATGAAAGCTTTTACGACTCGTCTTATTTCCTGTCTTTCCTAACCCTATTTCAACAAATGTTTTTTTTTCTTTTTTTTTTTTTTTATAATGCAAACTTCAAACATTTTACGGTGTGAAAATGTTAAGTACCGTAATATATTGCATTTAAGGATTAACCGTTGGACATGGATTTTATGTATCTAGTCTTGTTTGTGGGCCAAATGATTATTCATTCCCTTCACAAAATCTAAAAATATCATTACAGTAATATCTAACTTTCAATATGTAAAATTAAATTAACCAGTGATGTGCTTTTGATCATAATCGTAACCCTCAGTATACAGTGATGACTTTATGGAATCAAATATAATTACAATTTATGACTTCTCTGTCACTAGCACAAATATTTAAGTGATGGATGATATACCGTGTGGCATTCATATAAAACAATATGGGTGATAAAAATTATTATACAATATTGTGGAATAGCATGTTATGCAACCCCTTGGTAACTGTCAACAACTCCATACAACATTGCATCAGGTTCAGCAGGTGTCTGTGTATTTGTGTTTGAAATTTTATTGAAGCGCCTTCAGAGGAAGCAAGCATCTCTAAACTCCAGACGGGTGCAAATCACATGCATCAGTGAATTTGTGTGTGGAACATCACTATATGCAGGAATAAGTATATAAAGTATATATGTAACTTTTTTTTAAATAATGTGAGGTGGCTGCAGTTTCCAGTGTGACACTGCTAAGTAATATACTGTATGAGGAATCTAGTCTTGGATTAAGTGTATACTGTATGTATATACAGTATGTTTGTCTTTGTGACACATCAGCAGCCGTGTTGAGAGCAAGTTGTCACAGCAGGGGCTCAGGGTCCCTGCGGTGCCCATAAACATGGAAGTAAATAGTGGCCATAGCCCACTGAGCTATAACAGCAATGGTAACCTGAGTGTGTGGCCGGTTGGTTGTTATAGCAGCCAGTTTGTATGTTACATAACATAGTCAGGACGCCTGTGGCAATAATAGTACTGTAGTATGTAGTATGACGGGTGTCAAAGCCCTGGGAGACAAAGAAAAACTGTTGTTCTAAGTAGTGGCATGTAAACAGCAGAGCAAAGAATGAAGCTATTTGCTATGGCAAGGTTCCATTAAGCTTCACTCAAGTGATGATTAATATGGGAAGGGAATAATATGTTTCAAGATATAAAAGAAAATATGGATAAGATATTGGAGGCACAGAAAGCACGACTGTATTGAATTTTGGTTTGAAACAAGCATGACCCTTTCCTCTCCCAAGTGATTGGAAGTATTCTCTATCCAACCTTCCCGCCAAAATCAATGAGTTTAAAATCATAAACTATTCTCTACTGTGTTGAGAGGCATTGTGTGAACATAGAAAACGGGATTTGATTACAATTTTTCACTTCTCAGTACAAGCGGCAACACAGAGATGAGAGCCAATAAAAATACAGTTGTAGTCTAAATTGGCCTGCTTATCTATAGCCTGTAATCTCTATAAGAGGCTGCGATTTGGAAACAGCTTGTTAGTTTATTCCAACCATCTCTATTCAGCATGCCTGCTGGAGGTATTTCACACAGTGAAGGGAATTCACTGACTGAGCGAGAGGGCGAGAGATGGAGAGAATGGCAAGAGAGGGGCTGGGGAGGGGCAGTGTGAATGGGGGGCGGTTAGGGAGCACACACACTAGATGAGTGATGGGTGAGGAGATGGCAGGCGGGAACCGGGAGGAACAGGTTATGTTATTACTGACAGACAGGCTAACAGATCCTTTGGGACATTCAAACAAACAGCAGTGGGAGGGAGAGGAACACACAGGGGAGACCTCTGGAAAGGTTTGAAATAACTTACAGCTGGTACATGCATACTTGCCAGCATAAAGGGTAGATAGTGTTGGAAAAGCGTAGGAAAGGACTGAGGATAAAGTTTTGAGGTGGGGGTCTTCTTGGGAGAGGTAGTGACTATACAGGTCTCAGAGGAAAGTAGAACTTGTCTCAGTTTCCACTATAAAGCCGTTGTCTCATTGCATGGAGCCACAGTAGTCAGAATCAGTGATCTCTACTACTGTAACATTTTAACCATAGCAAAATATCATCAGTGTTAAACAGTAGTTGTGAATTGCAGCATTTGCAGGCTGCCAGGAGTTTATCAAGTCTTTTTTTAGATGCTGACAAGACAAGCAAAGAGCAAACTGAAAAGAGATTGACCTATTTCTAAAATGACAGTAAGTATGATTTTCAGTTTATTATTTGTTAACGATGACACAGAACCATATACATTTGAATACTGTAATGCATGTACTGTATTTAAACATGCCATGTCAATGGCATGTTTATACTGTAACATGCAAGTCATGCTTGTTAGGATCATACTATAACTGGCATTAGAACTTTAGTTGATCAAGGCAAATCTGAATGTGTGGCAAAAGATAATAAATAGTTTTTTGTACACCTGCTGAAAGAGTTTACTTTAAGCACACTTGCATATATATA
>JAODUG010000008.1:2774066-2790504 GCA_027564795.1 Aphredoderus sayanus
TTAGTTTTTTATTGTTTTTAATGACTTCTTAGTGTGAAGCTACTTACAGCCGCTGTTGGCTAACTAGCGCCGCTACGGCCGCCACGAGCTATCTATACCTAAGGAGCCTTTGGTTTGAACAATAGCGCTCGCTACACACATAATACACTTTCCATCAACATTACACCTCTGTACAATTACTTACTTTTTTACAGTAACGCACTTCTGTACACACAACTTCTACTAGATGCACACGCAGGCACGCGCAACACTTCTTGCTTCTACACTTTGCAGCGCTGACTGATTACAGCTACTTTGACGCCCCGTACTAAGTGCGCCACACAAAGTAGTCCGTACAGCAAGAAGAACTAATGTCCAAACCGTTACTAATACCGAAACTTAACTCTGAACTATGAACCTTTCTAACAGACAGTGCCTGGAAGTCCGCAACGATGCTGAATAAAACAGAGTGACTGCACAGGCAGGGAAAGAAAAGAAAGGATTGGGATGGGACTAAGGATGAAAGCATGTGTGGATAGGTGAACCTGCATCGATGGTCAGTGGCGCGAACAAGTGAGATAGCAGACGTCACAGGATGGGCTAGCCCCGCGGGCTAGCAGGATGGGCTAGCACGTAGATTGAAGTGATGCCATGGAACTAAAAGGCAAACAAACAATAGAGGGTAGAGGAGCACAGATAGAGGCCGTGAAGGCAAGACAGGCGAGAGTATCGGGGACGATACTGGGACAGGAAGAGAAGCTAGTGATTAGAGAAATGGCACAGGAAAGACAAGCCTTCCCAATCAGTGTGTCATTGACTACACCCCGACAGCAAGGAGGATGAGGAAATGGAGGAGGAAGTGGCGTGTTCCTCATGGGGTGGTTTTAGGCCCGGTGAGTCGCCCGTGTTTGACTGACAGGCCTCTCTCTGTGACTCACTGGTGTGGCCCTCCCAGTGCCATCTGCAGGAGATTGGGTTTCAAACCTGCATTGGGTGACGGCACAGTGCTAATGTCCTCTAATAGTGAACACACTGTTGCCAGACACACATCTAAAAGCGGCTTACCCCATTCAGTGACCTGGAAGCCTGACTGTGGATCAGCGTGCGATCACAGGTCCGGTTGCTGCTGATTTGGGAGCAGTGGGGAGAATTGTTTTAAGCTGCTGAATGGCTCCGGGAAGGCATTGGATTACCTACCACCGGGGTAGTTTCCCCCTGCGTCTCAGCTCTTACATCAGCGCTTAGGCCCCTTTCATACATGAGCACGCGCAAACCCCTCTGTCACAGGAGCAGCCCAGAACACAACTAATGGATTACAACAGTCTTGGAGGAGGGCAGGAAGTGTAATCTGCTTATTGCTATATATGGCTTCTAGTGTGTGTGGTGAGGAGAAGATGGGCTAATGGATGGTGTGTGTGTGTGTGTGTGTGTGTGTGTGTGTGTGTGTGGTTCACATCGTACACACAATCATGGTGTATGAGAATGATTTATAATGTATTTGATTTCACCCAGCGGTTGCAATAACTATTGTAACACGTTGATACACCCCATTGAGTTCACAGTTGTTTTTCCTGCCCTCATAAGCCATGCACTAATCACCCTGCAATGCAAAACGCATGAATGACAGCACACATTCCTTAAGCTCTGAGAATATTCCTCCAGGTCACATCACAACTCTATACAGCTCAAGTGTGCAAACAAACCCGATAAGAGGCAACCCACGCACATATTTGTTACATGGCCTGAGCCAAACAATGGATCATATTATTATTACATTCATTTATCTGGCATACGATTCGTGCGGTTCCCTGGCTTTTTGACCCATCCCTAAGAGCTGACACAAGGTAGATGGTGAGTGTGTGTGTGTGTGTGTGTGTGTGTGTGTGTGTGTGATAGCGGCTTGAGTTGAAACGGTACACAGGGATAAAGGCGGGAATAGCTGGTCCGCTCGTTCTTTTTTTTCTGAACTATTAAAAAGAGCCCCTGGGAAGTGTGGAATACTGACGCAGCTGAGGTGGAGCCCGGGGCAGGCAGTGGGTTCTGTGTTTTTGCGTGTTTACCCATGTGTTTCCCTTCACTACATTGCCTATACTCTGTATATACAGTATCGTATACTGTACTGTGTATATACTGTGCGTACATACAGGTACACATTACCGCAGTGCCTTCTCAATGTTTCTCCGGTGACACTGGCAGAGTTTGCTCAGGGGTGCAGGGATTGTGATAACCCCGCCGCCACCCCTAACCCACGGCCCCATCGGGTGACCCGTTCCTCCTGTATGGGGCAGTTCTATGGAGGTGCAGGCCCCCACTGCCCCCATCACCTTCTAATGTGCCGAATCAGTGGAAGGCAGAAACCCGGAGAGTCTCCTTGACACTAATATGGAAAAAAGCCTGTTTGGACGAATATAAGGGCAAATATTATTCTTCCTGAGCGTAACCACGGCAAGCACCTCTGACCTGGCAGTGAAAGTGCTGAAACAAAAAGCCCAAAGACTTTTTCTGCCCCATCAAAGGGGAGCTACATAAAATAAACACGGCCATCAGATTACCGCGCTGAACGCGGGGCTGCGCTAGCCCGGCGCGGGCCGCCCGGCCCCGTAGCACTATGGGAGTTAAGTGTGGGGTCCGCTCAGTCAACACCATGACGCAAAATGGAACAAGCCTCCGACAGAAGCCCCGGGCTGATGGAATAAGGCCCCTACCCACAGGCCCCCCGGCCCCCCGGACCGACAGACAGCCTGAGAAAGAAGTGAGACAGAGAGAGAGAGAGAGACTGGGGGGGTGAGAAGGAGAGAGGGAAAGGCCGGAAAAGCAGAGGAAAGAGGGACATAAGGGACGCCGGGTTCAAATTTAAAACACCCCCCCCCCGTCACCTTTCCTAAATATTATCCCACACACACAAACACACACACACATACAAACATGAAAACAGCCGTTACTGGAGAGCTATGCAGTAGCGGGCCATGGGACAGACAGTCACCAGTAGAGCTGCACCGGAGGTTGGGCAGGGCAGGGCAGAGAAGAGCAAGGCATGGCACAGCGGTTGGCGGTGACGGTTGTAGCTGCCACTGTGGTTGTGAGGCTTAGCTGGCTAGCTCTACTAACAGTGGGCAGCCTCAGTTTGGTATATCTGACCTTACAGGGGTTCTTTATATCCCTGCATCTGTAGACATGCCTGTGTGTGTGTGTGTGTGTGTGTGTGTGTGTGTGCGTGTGCGCGTGTGCGTGTGTATGCGTGCGCGTACAGTATATGTGTTTATAGCGAGGATGTGTGCATAATAGAAGTTAGTGTGTTTAGAGTATGTATTGCGTTCTTCATCTGGTGACGTAACCCAGAGAAAACAGATCTGTCCCTTAAGGAGGGCCCGGGCTTTTCTCTCGGCCCCTTGCTCACCTCCAGAAGACTCCATGATCCATTCCATCCGGCAGTCTTCTCATTCCGATGTCTGTCTCCAACCTCACCAACAGCCCCTCATCTGTCTGTGAGCGAGATCCCAGTAAGTTCTCCCTGACCTTTTATGCACGCAACTCAAACCTCACACAGATTCCTACAGTTCACCCCCAGCCTGTCTGTCTGTCTGTCTGCCTGTTGGACTGGTCTGTCTGTGAGCTACAATAATACAGATCCTCCCGCTCCCCGGTGTTCTTAACATGGAACCAAACAATATTACATTATTATTCTGTTGCTGTCTGTGGTGTGGCCACCTTGTTGTAAAGGCCAGGAGTATTTATTTTTTCAGCCAGGAAGATAAATAGGAACTTTTGTCTATGCTAGTGACCATTTTTGAGTACCGACCCGAAACCCTGGTTTTGGGGTATTTAGCAATGACTACGTTGAACTTCAAACCTCACACTTTCCCCTCGGATTCCCTGATACTATGTTCCAGTGCCTCCATCACTGGCGGTACAGTCATCGCGGTCTGGCCTTTCCTTCACGTAGTCCCTGAACAACCTCCTTATATTGTAGGCTGTGCAATGACGCAGGGACCAGGTAAAGTGTTACCAGATTACAGTAAGATATTGTTACCCGACTGAACTGCGGCCGTAAGCCTAAGTGTGAGAGGCCCCGGCTCTTGTACGGCTTCCGGAAACTGACTCCTGTGTACAACAATGAACACAATCGCATTTTGCTCCATGCTGTGCTCCCTCTTTTCTTCTCATCCCTCTCCCTCTCTCTCTCCTTCTCTGACTCAGCAGGTTTGTAGGAAACTCCAACTCTTTGAAGAAAGGAAGAATCTTTCATTATGTGAAGGCAGAGAGGAGGAAGGCGGGAGATGATAGGGGGAGAATAACTGGTCCATTGTCTTCAGCCCCCGCCCCCTCCCTACATCCACCAATGGTAATTGTCCCTCCGCTAATTACAGAGAGACGCTTCAACAGGTGTTGGGTCTGTGCACCTGGGGTTTCTACTGTGTGTGGGTGTGTGCGTGAGAAAGAGAGAGGAACATGTGTATGTGTGTGTGTGACACAGTGATTCTGGGTGAAAGTGTGTGTGTGTGTGTGTGTGTGTGTGTGTGTGACATTTTGTCTGTGTCATTCTCTGAGGTCATGCATTAGTGTGTGTGTCACAGACTTACTAAACTGTGCATGTTAAAACCATCAAGACATGCTGTATCATACGTTGCTATACACAATATCACACAGTCAGCACAGACCTATAGCAGTCTCCAGCACGTCTGTGTTTAATTATAAGGCTATGGGCTGCATCTGCATTAGATTACTGGAAAGTTTAAATTAGCACACAAACGATCTCACTCTCACTCATAAACCACATTGAATTTCAAATGAGAGTGATTACAGTTACTTAATTGATAAACTTAACCACAAGGGGTCTCTTCTGATGATTCATGGTCTATAAGTGGCCTGTATCAATAGCATGTTTTTGATGTCAGCGCGGCATGAAAATGGGGAGACAGCAATGATGATGTAAGTTTTTGTTTTTCTGCTTTTTACCGTAAAGGAATTTATCTGAAAAGCTGACTGGAAGATAGGAAGAGAATTGGCAGGGATCCAAAGCTTTAGAGGAAAAGCACAATAACATACGGAATTCCTGTGAAACAAAATACGTCAGAGCAGTTTGGCTCTCAAACATTACATTTGTGAAAATCAGTTTTTCCCTTATGTTCATTAAGTCCCTTATGACTAGACAGTGAAGTGGATATTAGTAAATAGTGACAGTAACGTGTTGGGAGTCCACACACTCAAACAGATGTTGCTCACTGTACTTGATGACATCAGCTGTCTGTGAAAGCCACAAACTAATTTCTCTATAATGAGTTAGCCTATACTGGACATTTTTATGGGGTCAGGGCATATGCTGCATTAATGAAACGAGCAAACCAAGTGATTAGGCCACTTGAATGTGTCAAGACAACCAAAGGGAAATTAAACTCCCGAACACGCTGAAGACACCTGCAGTGACGTTTGAGTGTGGTCACCTCAACACCATTTGCTTCCTTGAGTCACTTTTTTCTATTTGTAAAGTGCTATCATTATTACAGGAAACACTGACAACGTGCCTTTGGCTGGGATAATAGCGTAACTGTAATCTCTTCCCCTTATTTGTACAAGACTACCTGCACACTCATGATTTAACGTCAGAGGGGAATGAGTCTTGCGTGCCACCTTGTGGAATGTTCCTTGAGACTTAATAGTGATGAGATAAATATGGAAAACTTAGCTGTTTTGGACAAGAATTTATCATTTTATTTTAAAATGACTAAAAGCAAACATGGCTATCAAGACTTGACAATAAGGCTACATGTTCCAATACAAAATATGTTTAAGCTGTCCATGTTAAAATAAATTCTATAAAGTCATCAATATCAATACATTTCTAACATGGAAATACTGGTATAAGCCTGCGAATAAACTTGTGGTGTGACAATTTCAAATCCGGTGTCACATTTATGCTTCAGTTAATGTTGAAAAGTAGAACAGAATCTATGAATGCAGTGGTTTTCAAACATTTTTCAGCCACGACCTACAAAAATAAGATGTTTCCATCTTTCTTTGCAAAATGTATTTTTTATGTTTTATTTAATATTAACCAAAAACATAAAACATTCATATACAAACAAGCATGAACACTGTTAATATGTATTTATAACACCAGATTACAATGAAAAAACTAAACCTTGTCAAAATGTTGAAATTGTTTCGCCCACTTCCCCAGAACCATCCCCCAACCCATTAGGGGGGTCCTGGCCCACACTATGAAAACCACTTTATTATAGTGTGTCCAGTTACATGGAGTTTTGAGCATCCAGATATATCCTACTTATCTCTCTGTGAGAGATCCCATCATGTGACAGGCAGTGTCTCGCTCACAGCCGAGTCCGCTGATTAGCTGGGAGCTCATCCTGGTCGAGCCCCCACAAAAAGGTCCGTAGACGGGTCACTTCCTTCTGGAGCTCGGGGCTTGGGATGGGCTGCGAGAGGTCCAGACGAGGGGTCTCGTTAGGCAAGATGAGAGGAGGGTGGTCCAGGAAGCTCTCAAAGATGTCTAGAAGGTCCAGAAATGAGAGCATTCAACAAACAGGAATGTCTTACCTCAGTGGTTATCATTTTGAGCCACAACCCTCAAAGCAATAGTTTACTGTAATTATAGCTTGTGTCTCAGGCCATGAACAACTGCTGTAATAGCAATCACAGGATATTATAACATGACAAATATATATAAAAGCACAAACACCATTGAAAACATATCTTTGATTTGATTTGATTGTATTTTTAAGGCTCAGACCTCCAATGGGTCCAGAGTCACCCCTCTGCACTGTGCAGTACATTGCGGTTTATTACCATTCTGATTTGAGAAAAGCAAATCATTTTTCACCTCCACTCAGTTGTGTGCCAGGCGGTGGAGCCCAGGAGGCCGGAGGTGCTCTAGCAGGCCCCAGCTTGTAATGGGTGAGCAGGTGGTGGAGCTGGGAGGGATTTAGCAAGGCATGCTCCTCCAGCAGGCTGGACCAGGATGACTGACATGAGGAAACAGGACAAGAGAGGTGTAGTTAACCCCACTCGTATAGTTTCAACAACTCATTCCAGCAACCTATCCCAGTTTACTTTGGACTTTGGACGTGAGATAGGAAGACATCCTGGATGGAATGCGCACACACACACATGCGCACGAGCGCACACACACACACACGCGCGCACACGCGTGCACTAAGGCAAAACCTATATTACCTGGATAAGGCGGGTCTTGGGCACACACAGAAAGTTGACAGTGACTGACAGTTTCTTCAGGAACTCAGAGGCAATGTCTCCCAATCCTGCCCCCTGCAGCCAGTCCAGGACCAGGTCCAGGTTAGTACGAATCTGGACTGCTCTGGACCAGGAAAATAGTCCATCTTCACAGAGATGTGCGAAGGGAGAGCAAAAATAGTGTCATTATATGGGAAAATGTTCATGTGAATGCAGAATTACATTAATCTGATATCCAGAAACTCAAAATCAATATCTTATGGCATCCAGACCATTCTCTGTGGTGAGAATTAGGAAAGCTTAAACATTAAAGGTGCCATCCTTGATTGCTTTCTGATGTACCCAAAACCCCTCATTTCCTGTATGGGGAGGGGTGGAGAACAGTGTGAGGCTATGGGAGCTGCTGGGGGAGGGGTAGTGAGGAATGGTAACCACTATGCATTCAGGTGTAGGGGTGTGCTCTCTACATTAGTTGTAATACAAACACATTTTGTAAAGCTGATTTCAACCAATGGCAAAGCGTCCCTTGAGGCCACTCTTGCTGTACCTCTCTCCAACAGCGTGTTGAGCAGGGAGGTGTTGGTGAAGAAGAAAAGGTAGCCAAAGGTTTGGGAGGTGAGGGGGGGAGACAGGCATGCTTCCCTGGACAGCGTCAGGGAGCAGCGGTACACATCCATCAGCCCTGCCACTGTAGGTGGCAAGGAGGAGACATCATCCACTTCTCCTGCTCCTCCTGCTCCACCTGCTCCTCCTACCCCTGCTCCCCCCTCAGTGTCCTGGCCTCCATCCTTCTCCTTTTCCTTCTCCTCGTTGGAGAAAGGGTTGGTCTCCAGCAGAGCCGGGAGGAGAGAGTAGAGGGTCTGTGTGGACGGATGGAAGCATAGGTAGCTATGAGGACTATACCATTGTGAATAACGGATGGGTGGATATGCTGCATTATGGATATATACTACAGTAAAATGTATCAAGTTTACAATTAAAGGTGGAGTCCGCTTTTCTGAGGAAAGACTGTTGATATTTGAACTCTATAAAAACACCTCTCCGTTCAATGTCATAGGGTGCTCCCTCCGAAGCTCTGATCCCCAAATTGGACATGCATTGTCAAGGCTGGGATGGTGTTGTGTGGTGCGGTCTGCACCACTTTGTTTGTGTTCCCATTTCCAGAGCCAGGGCTGTGTAGCAAAGTCTGATTATTATTTCAGCCCACACACAGACAGGAGGAGATATTAGCAGAATTTGACAAAAACTGTATTGGTTTACAGTTTCTGACTCCACCTTTAACTTTTTGTAATACTTTTATAATCTAAATGTTTTGTAAAATCTGAAGCAAAATAAAGGGGGTAATAGCGTGTGTGTTTGTGTGAGGGTTACCCCTTTTGTTTGAGAGCTAGATTAAAAATGTAAGCGGTAGTATTTGAACCTTGGTGAGGTGATACACACACTGCTGGAAAGTGTGCATTATGACGTCATCCAGCTGTGCCAATGCCTCAGAGCAAGTGTCCATGTCTGCCACCAAAACAGGATCTCCAGGAGCTTCAAAGAAACAAATTAACCATGTGGAAATGTCTATGTCTAACGTAGAAATGTGAACTGTTATACACTGTTTATTGTCCTGAAACCACAAAACCTCCAAATGTCAAGCATTTCAGCGTCTTGTTTTGCTTAAGATAAATCAGCAGTTTGCATTTTTTTTTAAGTCACCCTCACCTTCAAACTCCCACTCTTTCTCCATGGTCTCAACTTTGACTTGGAAGAAATTAAGAAGCTCTGTGGCGTTGGACATCCAGAACATCAGTGGGCGAAGGTCAGATGACAGCTGCTGGACATTGGGTGTGCTGATCTCACTCGCTTGCTCCGTGCAACTGTAACGCAACACATCCTGCTCATGTTGACTCTGATATTATGCATAGTCCCTTGAACATCTTCAAGTGTGCAATAAAGTCGCCCAAGACATAATAGCACAAGTACAAACACATCATGGAGCCCTCAGCATTTAGGGATTCCTAAACACAGGAAACATGACGTCGAACAAAAATGTTCTTACTTTTGCGTGGGATGCTTATCCCCAAATTCCTTAATGTTATCCTGTGAAGAGAGTTGGAGGCAGAAGAGAGGAGAATCTCCATTTAGTGTTAGGGTGGAGAAAGGGAATTCTGGCCCCACAGCCATGACAATTACAACACATTTTCCAAACAAGAAAGGAAGTGACTTCAACTCATCTCTGTTCCCGATCCAAAACCTACCAGGCCACAGTGAAGGATATCTGTCTCTGGCACTGTCTAGCCCACTGGTTTCATCTGTCAGTTTGTGTTTAATGTTTTCCTACTGAGATTCTGTTGTCAAAATACACTCAGCACCATTTGCTTAACTCTGGATTCCAAAACGATAGCATGGGAGTCAATCAGTGGTTTGTGGTCAATCTGTTTATAGTTGCTCACATTCCCTAATAGCATGTTTTCATTAGTCTGGATCCCAGTAATAGATCTTACAATTTTAAATCTAGGCTATAGGCACTAAGATGTTGTTATCATAACTCACCCAGACAATTCCTTTGATTAGATTGGCGGCCTTGAGAAGTATCTGAGGTGTGAGAGCAGGGTCAAGGTGCTTGGAGGCATGATCTATCATGACTGACAGCAGGTAGGCTGGGGCCAAAGGCCCGCCCCCTGAGTCTGGTGAAGAATTCTTGGAGATAATCTCCTATGGGCAAGATCAGACATAAACGTAACACATTAAACATTCCACTTGACTAGACCATTATTCTGCCTTCTTTCCTCACCTGTAACAGGGCATCAGCATGGCGGCTATGGAACTTCAGAACGGCCTCGGTAGATCCCAAGTATTCCCTCAAAGCTTCCTGTCTGTCCACCAGTCCTGAAGGGCAACAGGCGGTGGAGACATCAGCCTGCCAGGGCAGGGCCAGCGTCAGTGGCGGCGGGGGGGTCACACGGGGGTCACGATACAGGAAAAGGAAATGACTTCCTAAACCAATAACATCCCCGGGTTTCAGAACGGTCTCCCTGTAAAGGGCCATGCCGTTGTGCGTGACTGCTCCTCCTCTAAAGGGCCACATCAAAGCTGGAGACAGGAGAGAATAATAACCCATCGATGATATAGAAACACAAAAGAACATTAGTTATGCACATGTGACCTGCTTTTACAAGGCTTTTAAAGTATGTGGATGCACAGTAAGCTTTCAGAATTAGAGGTACTGTAGAGTAATGCTTTAAATTACAGGCCTGGAAATTACAGGAGAAATGATCACACGCCTGTGTGTTGGTTTTGGATGTGTGGACTACACATGTCACCTGTGCCAAACCTGTTACACAGGCAGGCAATCTGAAACTGTTGCTGCTATTGCAAAGTGTTTGGATTTATCATTGGATCACTTGTTTAGACTCTTAATTAACGACCAAACAGTATTTAGTTGTTTCATTATTTTACATGTACAGTATTTGTCTCCAGTTACCACATCATCGAAGGCTCGTACTCTAAAGCATCAGCAAATCAGATCCTCTCAGTTGCAGGATGGACCTAAAGAGCTGGAGGTGCTTGTACCTTGTCCCGAGGGTGTCTTGGGAACGGCCGAGTCTCTCCTGATCAGTAGGTGTCGGGGCAGCAGGTCAGGGGCGGACAAGAACGTTTCCACCTTCAAAGGCCTTTTCCCCTTCCTCTCTCTCTCCCGATCCTTCTCCCTCTCCCTCATGGTAGGCTTTCTCCCAAACACATGTGTGTGCCCCGTCATAATGTACAAAACAAAGTCCTGGACAAAGCAGACATAGGAGAATGTCAGCTAAAGAGCCAGGGAGGTCTGTTATCTTTTAAGTGCTCTGGTTAAGGTAATCTCTCATCTGGGGAGATGTTAAGTTGAGGAGAAGTCGGCCGATAAGGTATGAAGTGTGTCACAGTTTGCTACAATGGAGACCTGTGTGAGGTCATTGTGGACGATGGAGTGATGTACACAGGGAGGTTTTGTGTGCTGTCTCCAGGTGCATTGTGGACCACTGAGAGGCTGTTGTGTGCGGTTTTGAGGTTGAAGGGGAGAGGCTGGGACTAGCAATGGGAACAGCGATGGTATGCTGCGATTAGGAACATGCAGGTATGATGTCATGTGCAGGGTGTGTGCATGTACTGTATGTTTAGCCCAGCGCCCGTCAGCGTGCATGTCTGTCTATGCGTTAGATGCCGGTGCTCTTGCGTTTGTGCGTGCGTGTGTGTGTGTGTGTGTGTGTGTGTGCGCGCGTGCTCGTTTTGTTGGTGTGTGGGTGCTTGTCTGTGATATGGTCTGAAGGCAGCTTGTCCTGCCTTGCTCTGGTCATAACCCTGCAGCAACAGGAAGTACGGCTGGTCTGTAGGTGGAAGAATCAGGCTCTGTGACATCACTTCCAGGTCGCAGTTGGTGTAGTCCTTCTCGTCCTCTGCTGGCTGGTTGGTCCATCCAACCTTAGCTTCCGGTTTGGACCCTGTGCTCTGCAGCCGTGGGACAGGCCAGGTATAGACACAGAAACAAAGCGTTTTACTCTTGTCACACAGCTGTGACATCACTGTCCCCTCCCAGTGCAGCCCCGTCCTCCCTCACCTCCCCTGACTGCGGGGCGATCATGCTCACGATGCTCTTCCTGTCCTGCGCTCCGCCGCTGTTGTTGCCCGGGAGGTTGCCCGAGCGACGGGGGTCGCTGCTGCCTTGGTTGCCTTGGCGTCGCCGCAGACTGAGGTTCATGTCACTGATGCTCCTCCGGAGCTCCGAGTTCCTGCCCCGGTGGCCTCGCTCGCCCTCCTCCGGCCCGCCGCCCGACGACATTCGGCTCCGCCTCCAGTGAACACCTGTTGCCAGGACAACCAGGGAATAGCTCAGGTCGGCCGTGAACTAGAGCCCAGGTTCTCGAGAGCCATAGCAGCCCATATGGGTAGGGATGAGTGGGGGGGACTAGATTTCCCTGGGCATGAATACCTTGGTAGTTCTCACCCTCGCGCTCCTTCTCCCTCTCCCTTTCTTCTCGTTCATAGTCCTCCTTGCGTTGAATTTCAAATCGGCGCTCGAACCCATCCTTGGGACGCCACATGTCAACCAACAGCAGGGGACATTCCCATGACGCTACGCCTCTCCGGCACTCTGTCTCCCATTGGATGGCTCCATCTGGCTGCTGGATGGGCTTTCCAATGACATCACACAACAGGAAGTCCTCCGGGCTGTGTTTCTGGATCACTGGAAGGTAATGGAGGAAAGGGTTAGTTGGAGGGAGGAAGGGGAGTAGGTATTAGGTCATTCTAAATGTGTCAATCATTTCTGAGTCCACTATTCCTATTAAAGGTGCTGTATGTAGGATTTACTGTAAGAGCTATACATGTAATGCAATTAAAAATGCCATAAACATCCATTTATTTATCAGTGAGTGAAATATTGTGACAATATCTGCTCTGGTTGACAGCCCCTGCCGTCATATAAGTCGATTTAGATTTTTGACAGAGCCCAAAAGAATTCGGACTATTCAGGGCCTCCTTCCCCTGATTGATCCTGCGAATCTACCTTGCCTGTCATTCCCATGTGTACTGCATGCACACACAGCTAACAGGTTTGCCAATAGCACATCGCAGACCAACGGGCTCCATGGGAGGGAGCAGAGGAGTAGGGGCTGGGTGTTTGGGTCACTGACACAATCCTCTCTTTTCTCTTTCATTCTGTTTTTTAAGCTAGCTGTCGTTGCAACTCTGAAATCCTACCTACAGCAGCTTTACGTCAGACACCAAGAGTAAACACATTTCCTTTCCTCGTACCTGCATCTTCGGTCTCCTCCCTCTCTCTCTCTGTGTAGCGGGTGATCACCTGGGCGATGAGCTGCCTGGCGGTAGAGTGGACGTTAGCCAGCAGGGAGCGGTAGTTTGCGCCGCTGGAGAGCGCGTCCCCATAGATCTTGATGAGGCCCGGGGCGGAGGAAGACGCCGGGGGCAGGTAGTGGTGGGACGAGGGCGCGGCAGCATGTGCCCAGACCTCCCTCTCTCGCTCCCCCACCAAGCGGTCCCGGTCGCTATTAGAGCGCCCTCGCAGGAAGAGGTGGGAGAGGCGTTTGGTGCGGGACTGGGGCGCGGCGGGCCTCGGCCGGAGGAAGGCCGGGGAAGGGGATGGGGATGGGGCTGGGGACGCCAGGGAGGGGGTTGAGGCGGACAGGGAAGAGGGCGGTGCAGAGGATGCCTCGTGGAGCGAGGCCGCGTCAGAGCTAGTGGTCGACCTGGAACCACAGAGGGGGGGCAAACCAAGAGGAAAGGTGCACTGTAGATTATCAGAGACTGCATAAGCACAGCCATCATGAATACTCAATAACACACATGGGAAAAGTTCACATATCAACAAGCTTTCTCCAGAATTACTTACGATACCTTTAAGTGAATTAATCACCCTAGGGAAATGTGTCCTCTTTTGACCCATGAACTACTTGGGCCAGCTACTGTACAATTCTAATGCCAGTGCCTTGGACAAGGACAATGGAGTATTAACCTAACACATTAGGTTAACATGTCTTTTGATGTGGGGGAAACCCAAGAGCACACCATCACGGTTACTAGTTACTATTTGTGAAAAATATGTCTTATATTAACTTGCTTAGACACATGAGAAATAGTAGCATGCATTAAAGTCACATAACCTCAGACAATCTTGTATGTGTAATGCAGAAGCTGCAAAGCAGTGGATGTAACACATTAACAGAGCTCCAGACTGACTTGACAGAGACAGCACTGGGCCAGCGGCCTCCTAGTTTGGCAAAGTGTTTCCGCGGGGAGTTGATCCACAGACCCACTGGGAAATGAAGTTTCCTGAAGCGAGGACTGCCAGATCCCTCCATCTGAGATGGAGAGACACAGCGAGCAAGGAGCGTGGGTAGAGATGTGATGCTTAAGGTGTAAGGTGATTTTTAGTATTTGGCAGAGTTCCTTGTCTTTCTATGTTTCCCCACACTGTATGCATGTATATGTGTGTGTGTGTGTGTGTGTGTGTGTGTGTGTGTGTGTGTGTGTGTGTGTAAGGTGGTGGGGGAGAAGTGGTGTGTGTGTGTCAACAATACCGAGATGGAACAATATAACAATGGAATGACCTCATCATCCAAAAAATATCAACAGCAAAGATACAGTATGTTGTCAACATGGTGTGTGCAAACAGACAAATCAACCCAAATCTCTAACAGTAGGCTGCACCTCTAAATATAGTGTGCGTCATTTCTCGCTCTCTAAACAGGAAGCCTTTTTTGTGAGACTCAGGTCCAGCTGTCGCATTGAAAGGGAAATGCCCATTCCAAAGGTCACTGCCTGTCTGTTCTTCACTAGGACTGTAGCAAATTACCATAAAAATGCTTGGTCAGACTTGTTTTTTTCCACAGACAGGTGGTATTTACAGTACAGTAATGCATGTAAAGATGCGCATTCCATTTTTAGGGAAAGTACAAATAAGTCCTTAAATGACTGACAAGATTATAAACAAAATACTAAACTTTTACATTCGCACCCATTTCTTTTATTCTGTACAATGAAACCAGGTTGAGTTATTAATATGCGTACTTTCAAGAGCTTGCATAGTGTAATCAGATGTACATCTAGCTATAATCTATGCAATTAAATTATTTTTTATTTTATTTAAAACTGGAATTACTTACCCAATAACTTCAGATCCTCCAAAATGTATAATGTAAATCCTTTGCTATGGATTTTTTTCTAAATGCAAATGTGCAAGTGAAATCAATCTAAAATTTACTTTTTTTCCCCCACGACAAAAACTCCATTTTCCGAAGGTCTATGCCAGAAATTAATCCACGTATCTTTTATTCATAATCGACTGTCTATTACTTCTTGTGGTTTTACCTAGAATAAACTTTATTTTTCTACTTTCTCTCTATCTGGACAAAACGTACTGCCTCACTCTGGCTTTTAGGCGCTTTGGGTCTATAGATAGAGAAACCAGGCCCATTGTTCTAAGTGACAGAATTTCCTTCCTTTGCAGTAGACAACACCTATATCCTGAGTGAGTGAGTGAGTTAGGACGAGAGGGAGACCGGGAGAGAACAAGAAAATGGGGAATTTGCACTTGTGAGGGTCCTATAGGCCTTGCTACAGTATACCGTGTGCATATGAAGTAAAGATGAATGGAAATGGAGGAACAGTGCACACACATTATCCACACATACACACACATACAAACACACACATACACAGTAAAAACCAACTGAATTTGAATCATAGCTGTGACATAGAGTCTCTCTGTCTATGTATAGTGAGGCTGACCCTGTGCCTTTCTGAAGTGAAACAGCAGGTTAGTTATCTGTTCTGTGATATTGCATCATATTGCATCCCAGAGCGTATCTAGAAAAAGATCCACTGCAAGACATAATGGTTTTGCTGAAAAGAGGAAGAAGGATACAGGGAGACAGGAAGTTAGACGGGGACACCTGTGATCTTTGACCTTGTCCACAACAGGATAATGGTGACAGTGAATGGAAGGATGCATTGGAATTAAGAGAAAACTACAAATAAGCATAATTAATTTGGTATTGATCAACATACCAAATGGTCTTTAGTCAGTGCACAGTTACAGTTTATTAAATGGTTGCTGCTATGTAGTAGCAAATACATAAGGTTGTGTAATAAACATGTTGTAAATACTGTAAAAAGAGCATTATGTCTTTTTTTTCAGATGTGTTCCAATACACAGAAGTAGCTGTCCAGGCACTGCCTAAAGACCCGATGGCATGATGAGTTTGACTTCCAATGCATCTCCTTTACAATGTAAGGGTTTGGCCACACAAAATGCTACACATTTATATCAGTGTTGTTGTTTTGTTGGCTTGTGGCATGTGGATGAAAACTATTTTCTATCCAGTCCAGGTGAGTAACATATCATAGGCTACTATATCTCCTCAAACTATCTGTTGTTAGCTACAGTATATTCATGTATTCACCAATAACCAATAGGGTACAGCCCTAAATGATTGTATACTCGATATCTGGTTAGTGAAATTGTAATAATGGGTGTACATATTTTGTAATGTATTACTCAAAATACATAAATATCATTGTCTTATGTACAGAAAATGCATGCAAAATAATGATTTGATAGTCCTCCAAATCCCAGCATGGAAACTGGGATTATTTCACCTAAAGAAGAAAAGGCATGCTAATTGTAATGCTATTTCAGATGCTGAAAGTAACGGGTTGATTCACAGAATTTGAATATTAATATATTAATATAATGAAAATAAAGAAATTA
>JAODUG010000008.1:2790604-2815522 GCA_027564795.1 Aphredoderus sayanus
CAACTGGGAGGAGGCCTCGGGGAAGACCCAGGGCAAGGTGGAGAGATTATATCTCCACACTGGCCTGGGAACGCCTCGGGATCCCCCAGTCAGAGCTGGCTAATGTGGCACAGGAAAGGGAAGTTTGGGGTTTCCTGCTGGAGCTGCTGCCCCCGCGACCCGACCTCGGATAAGCGGTTTAAGATGGATGGATGGATTGGTAAATAAAATTGGGATACTGTTACTATACTGCATCTTACATCATTTCAGGTCACAGTTAGCACAGATGGCTATTTCTCCAACTATATCCAGCTGCTGTCCCTGCAGCAGAGGAGGCGCTACAAACTCTTCAGTTCAACAGAGGAAATTGACATGCAAGTCATTATCTCCAGTACTAAATGAAAGCAACATGACAAACTATATTAAGTCTTTTCTAACATTCCTCTGTTTTTTCCATGTAGTTTGACTGTCAAACCCTTTCTCATGGGTAATGACTTGATGTTTCCCATGGGAATGTTCATCCCTCCGTTCTTTCATCCTACATATCCCAGGTAACTGATTCATGTTTTGAGCACTCTTACTACTAGTATATCATATTAATAGCACTGTACTTTCAGACAGAAGATATGGATTTCTTGATTTTATTTTTTCTTTTTTTTTTACAGGGCTATGAATTATGGGGTTTTGGGTGCACTGATTGCCAAAGATATATTCCATCTACTTTTGCCAGACAGTGAGATCTATATTGATAATCTCTGATGTAACATTATTACAAAAGTAGAGGTGTACATATACTGGTTTAATATGCTTGTTTTTAAAGTATTATTGTCCCACAGCTCTACTGTATGTGCCTAATGGCACTGTGCTATTAATCACTCTCTACTCCTCTAGTTCACTCTCTGAGCGAGAGCGTAGGAGCAGTGGGGAATTGTGTATGGGCTCAATACCTCACTGTTACAGAGAAAACAGAGAAAGGAGAGGCTCTCTCAGCAGAACAGCTGCAAGAGACATGGGTGCAGTATTCTGCCCTTCAGGTGGCACTACAGGTCAGTAACAGGATTCCTTGCAGTTTCCTTTGAGGTTGTTCTTTTTGTATGTGTTGTGTTCCAACAAAACTATCCTGTTTGTCTTCTCTCCCTGTTAGGCTTATGACCAGAGTCTAAACACACAGCCAGCTGAGACTTCCCTCGCAGGAATCTCACATACTCATCTGTTTCTCACATCATTTTCTCAGGTACCAGTGTAATAACAATGTTAGAGTTGTTGTTGTTACATTTCCTCCCATTACGCAACACTTTCTTTTGTCTTTTTCCAGGTCAAATGTGATACTGACACCTATCGCCAGTTCATGCCCTTTGAGTCCTCCTTTTTGATTACGGTCATCTGCTCATCTCAGCAGTGTCCTACAACTCTAAAGTGCTCCAGTAAACCCCAGCACCTCATACACACGTGCTGAACACAGCTCTGTAACTGACGAGAAGCATCTCAGATTATTAGTTGCTGAAAATATTTAAGCAAATTGTACGTATACATTATTAGAAAGCTCTGTAATAATTGTTGATGCTGAAATAATTTGGTGTAGAATATTTTACGCTGGTTGTGAAATAGGTTAAGCATACATAAGAATAAATATGTTTTGTTCCTTCCACAATCCCTTTTTTTCCTCTTGGAGACAGACACCTATAAAATAAGTCATTTATCATCTATACTGAATTTTGTTAAAGCATTAAACTAACTATTCAATGTTGTGCGTTCTATACAATAGTTTGCAATCTTTGTTGAAATCTCTTTACCAAGTTGTATATTCTTAAAATCTAAATGCTGTATTCAGGGACATGGTAACAATTTACACATTTTCTCCAATGCATTACTTCTTTCAGCTAGGGATACATGTCACACAATTTAATGCAACTGTATTTTCGCCACAAAAAACAAACAACACTGGCATTTAGAAAAGAAGTACAAATTGTACACTGGGCAAAGATGTACCACTCCAATGTAGACATTATGCCCAAAGACTGCCACACATTACAACTGACGCTATACGATATGACACATACCCATTGTTCATAATGGTTATGCGTCACGCAACTATGATATTCACGTCACATTCTTCAGTTTAGTCCATATGAAACTGTCCATGTAAATGCCTTGTTCGCCTCGTTCTTCTTGGTCACAAAACGCCCCAGACCTCCTCGAAGGCAGAGCACATCTTTGCACAGGTCAAGGCAGCAGAGAGAGGGTAGTTACTGATAGACACCGTCTTCTCTGTGTAATCCACGTTTACCTGGTGGAGACAGACATGCCTGTTATGGTGGGTCAAATACAAGGTGCATCCATCCCCACAGGAACCAGAGCATGCACCTTATCGATATCAGACATGAAAGAAAATAAAGGCTAAAGCTCACCACTCCATGGGCGAACGCGCCAACGACGATGGCTGCAGGCCCGTCTTCAGGAACCACTGAGCGGGCACACACTGCCTCTCCTGCAGAGAAGGAGGTGGCAATGCGGGGACAGCCAGGAGGCAGGTGGTCTGACACGGGGTTCTTTATCACCCTCAGGAGCCTCTGAGGACCATCGGCTGCTCGAACACTCAGCTTGTGCAGCAGTTGAACTAAGATGGAAGAGAGGGACCAAACAATCAAAAATGGTTTTGTTACAATGAAATATTTCATATGATATAAACATACAAACACGTAACGTGTAAACGACATACCCATGAGGCCGCAGAAGCGATTAAATGTTCGTGGAATGCGGGTCTGTGGGTTTATCTCAATCAAGACATTTCTCTCTGTGTGGATGTAAACCTGCAGTAGGCCCGCCCTGTTCAGTGGACTGTCCATCAGCATTAACAGACACTGGTCAAAGAAACCAAAACGTTAAACTGTATAACAGGGATAACAGAAAACGTCCTGGTATCAGTATTTAACATATCCCGAGTATGGTTGTTTACCTGATGTGTGATGTCTGGTCTTATCTTCCCTGGATCCTTACCATTTTTTAATATTATATTTTTATGTTGATCGCAGTTCAGTAGCTCAAAAGTTTTGCCAACCTGGTGAAAAGAGAAAAAATAACAACGTTTTAATGAACGTTACAATACACTGTAATGTTGTTTCATCCACCCACTGACTGGAGATTCAGAGTTCCTCTGCACAGGCACCGCTGTTCTCGCTTACCTTTACCGTTTCCAATGTGGCACCTTCAAGAATAACAACTAACCGCTTCTCTGCCATATGTTCATGAAGGTTGCGCTGGTATTTAGCTTGTTTGGGTTCATATTCGTCCAAATGTTCAAGACCACGCTTATCTCCATTGCGAGTGGCCATGATGCCGTCTGTTGACCGTCGCACAGAGTCTGCGTCACATCAAATCGCGCGCGGTGGTGCAAGTGCATGTGCAAAAGAGGTTACTGTGTGTGAGCGCGCGTAGAGAGGTGCGTGCGTTCTATACCCCTCGCGTCTAGTGGAGGCGCCGGAAATGTCTTTACAACGTGTTGGGTGAAAACTAATTCACGTGGACCAGTGAGTGTTCTCCCGATTGTCATAGAATCAAAAATACGAAACCTTGAAGAACGTTAAGCGGTGAGCATGCAAATCAATATGGCTTACATTGACGACATGGTCAAGGAGCCGAGACAGTTAATATATTGAACTTACGTATTATATTTTTCTCTGCTAATGTTTACATGCACTTTGAAATTCGGCAGCCAGCTGAGCTCCTACAGTAACTCCTTTAGCACAATTGCTTCAATCAGATGGCACTGACTAACCTATGTTTACATTATTTACTGTTGCAGCCCATTACATATCTGCGTTTATCATCTCAGGATACCCTTGTAACAGATTGCAATGGGTAGGAAGTTAGATCCCACCAACAAGGTGAAGCGGGGTCCTGGCAGAAAATCAAGAAAGCAGCAGGGAGCAGAGACTGAATTGGCCAAGTATATAACTGCTGGTGAGCAGAACACGTTGTCTTCTTCCTAAATGTAATATTTAATCACTGCAATTCACTGTAAAATCATTATGATCAGTTATTTATCATGTTATTAGTAGGTGCATTCTTTTATTGACTGCTATTTGCCTATTGATCTTTTTGCCATTTGCAGAAGACAAAGAACCAAAGCGTCTTTCAAGCAGAAGCAGGAAACGGTAAATAACTGATTGGTTATATAATGCAACAAAACAGTTTGGTTACATTGCCTTACTTATTGGTATTGTTTCTCAGAGCTGCCAAGAGAGCCCAGAGATCGAACCAACCCGAAGAGGTTACAGCAGCTAAGCAGCCTGTAACAGGTAATCACGTTAAGCTCATTAGTGTGGCAGTCATGTTTACCTATATTTCTGATTTTACAGTAGCTCTAGAATGTATTTGTAGTTAGATGTGTATATTCAATGCATTTTGTGTTGTGCCATAACCTGTCAGGCTCAACCAATCCCAATGCAGCAGGAACCCAGGCTTGCAAAATGTCTGATTAGCCTACAGAAAAGTTGCCTTTTTAAAAGAAACTAACAAAATACTCTACTCGCTACTTGAAATGTTAAAAAGTATAATTTTAACATATGCATTTTTTAGTAGATTTACACAATAAACTTTTTTTTCTAGTTTTATATTTTTCTTAATTATTGTATTCTTCCTTTATTAAGGATTCACAGATGAGAACAGTGATTGGTTGAAGCCAGCAAAACGCAAGCGTAAAATTGGCACCCCTGAAAGCGATGATGATGATAGTGATGAGCACTGGGAAGTGGAGGAAGACGAGGAGGGAAATGAAGAAACAGTGCAAGGAAAGAAGGGAGCAATATTGGCATCTGATAAGGTACATGAAGAAGATGATGACGATGATGAGGAAGATATGGTTGACGACTATGGTGCACAAGAAGACAGCAGCGAAGAGGATGATGGAGAGGATGTATGTGAACTGCTGCCTCATATTTTTGCTTCTTATTTTCATGTCCTGTTCTAAACCCTCATAATTTTTGTATGACCCTTTTTCTATGCTTTAATATGTAAGAATGTAATAATTCATGTTTTTCATCCAATGTTTAGCTCCTTCCCATTGAGCGTGCTGCCAAAAAACAAAAAAAACAAAAGAAACCAATGGCTGCAGGGAGCGATGATGATGATGAGGAGGATGATGATGATGAAGACGATGATGATGACAAAGAAAAGGGGGGAAGTGGAGATGATGATGAGGATGACACCCTTCAAACAAATATAGATGAAATGGATAAATTCAAGCTACCAGGGGCAGAGGAATGTGCAAAAGAGGGTCAGTACTACATAGTCTTCATGTTGTAACAACAACAAAATAACATAATTATTAGTAAAGTAACATTTTTAGGATGACTTTGGCTTTTTTGTGCTAAGTTGTTCTGATTGTTTTCGTAGGCCTCATGTCTATGGATTTGCAGACTATCCATCAAAGAATAAAGGACAACGTTGATGTGCTGTCTAATTTTTCCGCCAAAAGAGAGGAGGGGAAAGATAGATCAGAGTACATCTCTCTTCTAAAGAAGGATCTCTGCACCTATTACAGCTACAATACTTTCCTCATTGAGAAGTTGATTGATCTTTTCCCACTTTCAGAGGTACAGTTGGATTTGCCATGCCAAATGATTCTTCTTAAAGGAATATGCTACCCAGAAATTATAATTAGGGTATCGTTAACTCACCTGGCACAGTCTGGAATGCTGGAAGAAACATGTTGTGCTCCTATTCCTTCATGAGAATGTAGCTACCAAGATGTTTTCTCCATGTCTGATTTCAAATTTTATTCAGCTTGTAATGTCAACAAATTGACATTTAACATCTGTTATGTCAACTTTCTCAGTCGCCATGAGTGGACACCGGAAAATGTTTCCCAATCAATTTTCCCAGTATGGACATTCACGACTATAAGTTTTAACTTGTATTTCCACCAAAATAGTGATTACTATACACCTTCCGACAACTCCTCACATGAACACACATGGCATGATAGAAACTGATCCCCCATTAACTACATTTTGGCAGACATGGATACAAGTGAGCTACGATGAAGATGATCCGTGAAGAACATGCAGTACAATGTGTTTTGTTTTTTTTGTTCCCCCATCCCCCCAGCATTGGAGACTAATTGACACACTAAATATGCAATATTAAACTGTAATATGATAGGCCTTCAATAATGAATAAATAGTTATGTTTTACAATGCTTCCTTATTAACAATGGCCTTTGTTTTGTTTTTCCCATAGCTGATTGATTTTCTTGAGGCCAATGAAATTCAGAGACCCGTCACTATTAGAACCAACACATTGAAAACGAGGAGGAGAGATCTAGCTCAGGTAAACACTACTTGATAGTCTGATCAAATAAACAATCTTCTTATGAGAATCTGAGTAATAAATATTTTTCCCCTGCACAGGCTTTGATTAACAGAGGTGTGAATCTTGATCCACTGGGAAAATGGACTAAAGTGGGCCTGGTCATCTTTGACTCCTCAGTGCCCATAGGTACTTTAGAAGCAATATGATGTTTAGAAGCGCAATTGGTTAATCATTCTCAATTGTATGGGATGTGAATTATAATGTTGTGTTTCACCAGGTGCAACCCCAGAGTATCTTGCAGGCCATTACATGCTGCAGGGAGCCTGCAGTTTCCTTCCCGTCATGGCTCTCTCTCCTCAGGAGGGTGAGTCGGTGTTAGACATGAGCTCAGCTCCTGGAGGAAAGACCACATATATAGGTATGTTGCAATACTTTTTCCATTTTTAAATGTTTTTACTTCTATTGCTTGTATACTCACAGCTGCAAGGTTGTTTTTGCCATGCCATAATCACTTCAGTCACAACTGTGTGTACAGAGGAATGTCATCACTTCTATGTCATTGTATTAACTGCTGTGTACCCTTTAAGCTCAGTTGATGAGAAACACGGGGTTCATAGTCGCTAATGATGCCAATGCAGAGAGACTGAAAAGTGTGGTTGGCAACATCCACCGTCTGGGCGTCACCAACACAGTGGTCTGCAACTATGATGGTCGGCAGTTTCCAAAGGTAAATCTTGCTCTGCATACATGTAGATGGAACGAATCAGGGAAGCTTTGTATGGTACCAACCTGCTAAATGTTTTATGTACAGGTAATGGGTGGGTTTGACAGAGTGCTGCTTGATGCGCCATGTTCTGGCACAGGAGTCATTGCTAAAGATCCTGCAGTGAAGACCAGTAAGGTACAGTATCAGCTGTGGATGTATTCGGAAAAAATAGATGTCCAACCAACGTCTTAATAAATATCTAACCGGATCTTGTCTGTGGCCCCTCATAGGATGAGGTAGACATTCAGCGCTCTGCCCACCTTCAGAAGGAGCTGATCCTGTCTGCCATTGACTCAGTCAATGCTGAGTCCACAACTGGGGGCTATCTGGTGTACTGTACATGTTCTATCACGGTATGCATACAGTAAAGTCAAGATGCTTTTATAATAGGCCACTGCTGATTAAAAATATGTTAAAACAGATTACTTTTGAACTTGTATTTTCTACAGGTGGAGGAAAATGAGTGGGTGGTTGACTATGCTCTGAAGAAGAGAAATGTCAAATTAGTTCCCACAGGATTAGACTTTGGAAATGAGGGTTTTACCAGGTAAATATAGTTGTTGTGAATATATTGACATTCAAATAGTGTAATTCTAAAGCCCAAATTAATGTTCCTATTTATATAGGTTCAAAGAACGTAGATTCCATCCTTCTCTTCGCCTCACTCGACGATTTTACCCTCATTCACACAACATGGATGGTTTCTTTGTGGCAAAGTTCAAAAAGTTTGCAAACACACTTCCAGTGGCACCAGCAGGAGAAGGTAACATAATTCATGGTTTGATTTCGTGTCAGGTTTCGTTACACAGCTTCTTGGAACCAACTTTTATTTGTTTCCTTAATTCAGTAGAAAAGGATCAAACTGAGTCATCTGAGACAATAGCTGTTAGCAACACCCCTGGGGAGAAGTCGACCAAAACCGAAAAGATTACTAAGGTTGTTCCTGGCAAGGCAGGCAGCTCGCAGCAAAAAGCCCAAACTAATGGGACGGCCAAGAAAATGACACCCAATGTCAAAGCAAAAGGCAAGAAAGACCTGGCTCCTGGACCGAAAAAGGCAAAGATTGCCAAAATGGATGGAGAGAATGTAGAAGGAGCAGATGGTAAGAAGTCCGAAGAGAAGACCACAGTCAAAATAGAAACATCAACGAAAGAAACAAAGGAAGGCAGCCGATTTGAGAAGACCCACAATAAAAAGCGAAAATCTCCTATGGAAAAAAAGAGATTGGGCAAGAATAAATTCAGACAGTTAAAGAAAATGCTGATAAAAGAGACTGGACATTGAATAGTTTTATACGTTATGTATTAAATAACAAGTCCTATCTAGAGTGTACCTGATGTATAAAGTATAATCCTTTTGTCATCTGTTTTTTCCCAATCTGTGTACTCTGGCCTGACTCGAGTCCTTTTTATTAGAATACTGTTATGCACAATGTTGGGGTTTTCATGTCAGCAATATTTTCAGATGCATGTATTTGACAAATTTACATGTAAATTGAACTGGTCTACAAAACTCAACGTATACAAATGTGACCTCAACATTTTAATGGGTTCCTGTTTGTGTTGATCTGATTTGTTTTGGTTTTTTCACCCCATCACTGTAATAACAATGTACTGGCATAGAGACTAAATAAATCTTCAGATTTTTATCTTAAATGTTGTTAATGGTAATTAAACACATTCTTGTACATGCAGAGGCTGGTTTAAAGTGCACATAATATAGGTAATTATTTAGTTAAACACACTATTACAAAAATATGTGGCTTGGATACTCGAATCTTTCTTTCAACTTAGTCCAGAAATGACATTGCTTCCACACAACAATTATGTGCCATCACCTGAAGTCAACAGACTACAATACTCAAAAGTATGTCTAATTACAGCATCTCCAGTGAGCTGCTGCAGATATGTGCTTTACAGGAAGGTATTGGAAGAAGGGAGTGGTGTATTGACCTATTTAAGTGTACAATGGTTGTATTTAACACTCACAATGAAATATTTAAATGCACACCCAGACGTTAGCTACCGTTTGTGTCCCAGCACCATGAATATGCAAGTTTGAAGTGATTGGGGGCATTGTGTGAGGGTACTTCACCCTTGCCCCAAAAAAGTGCCGTGGTAAGAGCAGAGTTAACATATTGTTCTCTATTAGCATATATTTTCATATGGGCAATGACCATGCTAGTTTCCAACTATAACAATGACTAAAGAAGATGGGTAATGTAAGCAATTCGGCCGAACTGAGGGATGTGGGCTCTTAAAGATTAAAGAAAAAACACTACCGCTGGTTTCAACCATGGATCTATTGGTTTCAACCAATCGTGATTCCAATCCAGAAACAATGTGGTGTGCAATTTTTTAAATTTACAACAAAGCATGCGGTCCACAGAAATATGTAGTCTCTACATATGGCTACAGACTACAATCACAACTATAAAACGTTGCTTTGTATTTAAATGATCTGATTACATGGACGAAAATCCTTTTAAAGTTTACAACTACAAAAAAAGCAACCACATGTTATGAGCATGGCTCTGAGCCGTCTGAATGACGCGAGCGCTAGTATGGGCAACCAATCAGGGCCTTTCTTTCTACCCCGGAAGATGTGTTTTGTTGTTTACATTTTCCAAGATGGCGGCGGGAATGTACTTGGAACACTACCTAGACAGTAAGATAATTATCCTTGTATGCTGTTTCAAATGGGGCGGCTCGATTGTTATTTTAAATTACAACAATTGTTGTGCGGTTTAATCCATGGTTATACGTGTAGTAAAATTACTAATCTCATGGCGTTCAATCTCCATTACCGGCCTTCGGGCGCCGTCTATGTGCTGGAAGAAATCATCAGTGCTTGTGGTTTCAGTTTTTGAGCACACGCTACTGAACGGCTCTGCTAACATTAACGCAGTCATCATAAATTAAAATGCACTGAAAAACATAGTAATTACATGCATTTTGACTTGCAAACATTTTAGACCCTACACACAGCAGAACAAGATATAACGATGTATGTATGAATGTATTGTATGATACAATATTGTTATAAAATATATTTCTTCTTCGCTGCACCAGGTATAGAGAACTTGCCATTTGAATTGCAGAGAAACTTCAATTTGATGAGGGATCTTGATCAACGCACAGAGGGTGAGAACCGTAGAGGGGCATTTTAATGTGATTTGACTGTGATTGTCATAACGCATCTTCTCGCATATCTATATTGAAGTAACACCTTATCTGTAAGGAAAGCAATACAATTATAAGGTTTAATAAGAATAAATATGGAGAAAACTGTCGCCTGTAACATTGTTTTCAGTTAAGAACTGTAGTAAATCTATAACAATGGTTATATAAAAACGGTTACTGTTATAGCAATCATTATTATCATTATTAGTTTGAATTTATGGAGAAATGTGATTTCAAACAAGTGTAACCAATAGTGCATCAGGTGAATGATTGTTTATTTTTGTTCTCCCTGCAGATCTGAAGGGACAAATAGATTCTCTGGCAAAAGAGTACACATCTAATGCCAGGACACTGTCCTCTGAGCAGAAGCTCTCCATACTCCGTCAGATTCAGCAGTCCTACAGTAAATGCAAGGAGTTTGGAGATGACAAGGTGCAACTGGCCATGCAGACCTATGAAATGGTTGGTTAAACTTGCGGTTAATTATTACATTGTCATTTTTTTTGACACAGACTATCATATCTCACTGACAATGGTCTGCAAGGCCTGAATTGTTTTTAGTAATTTATCATATTTGGCAGGTTGACAAACACATCAGGCGTCTTGACACAGACCTTGCCCGTTTCGAAGCTGACCTGAAGGAAAAGCAGATCGAGAGCACTGATTATGATTCCACCTCTAGTAAAGGGAAGAAAAGTATGTGCTATATCAAAATAGTTCTGAATAATGTTGGTTTGATTGGTTAATCATGCTATATAATTTTGGCATTATAATGTATTTATTTTGTGACTACAATTACAGGTGACACCAGGCAGAAGGAGAAGAAGGTGGCTAAAACCAGGTCTAAATTGAAAAGTTCAGATGAAGATGGCAGTCCTAAGAGCACACAGAAGAAAGTCAAACTCCTTCAGCCGTAAGTTACATACACACGTATATTTCTCTTTGGAAAATAAAATCAATAATCAGTATTCCAATTGTGTGGTGATGGTCTAAATTGAAAGTGGATGGTGGCAGGTTTTGCTATAGCAAAGGCTTATTTTCTTTTAAAGCTTTCATATTTTTATGCATCCATTTTTGGTAAAGCAGTCTGTGTTCATCAAACCACCTCAAACCACAAAGGATATTAGAAGAAAGCGCTTACTATAGAGCAGAAGTTGATGCTGGAATACAACTGACAAGTCTTCTCCACCACACCACAACCTCCTGCCCTTCTCTGCACATTCTCAGAAGCAATTAATTTAAATAATGAAAACAATAAGAGAATATGTTAAGCTTTACTTAGTATCGTTTCTGAGATGGGGAAGCAGGATACACATTAGTTTACTCAGAGCAGTGATAATAAAGACAGTGTTGATGGAATAACCAAGTGAGGACCTGAACATAAATGTATTGAGTCTCTTATTAGTAACAGACAAATAATGCCCATCCCCACCAATACATTTTATGTTAAAAGACATTTTTATGTAACATGGTTGAACCTTAGTACCTTTGAAATGTTTGCCTTTTTAATAATAATAAAAAAAAAATCATATATACTTTTTGTTTTATCAGAGGAGAATTTAATAGCCCCGCTTCCAACTTTGGAAATGTGCACCCATCTGACGTTCTGGACATGCCGGTTGACCCCAATGAGCCCACCTACTGTCTTTGCCATCAGGTCTCCTATGGCGAAATGATAGGCTGTGACAACACTGACGTGAGTTGCTCTCTAGGCTACCTTTCAGTCCGAGTCAACCACAGTTGACTGTCTGCTTCTAGTTGCATTTGCAACGCCTACTTCTAAGTTTGTCCTTGTTTCCAGTGTTCCATTGAGTGGTTCCATTTTGCGTGCGTGGGATTGACAACCAAACCAAGAGGCAAATGGTAAGAAATATACTGACACACAGTCTTTTGTGTCTCAGAAGTAGCTGCGGATTATTGTAAATCAGGTTTTTAAACATATTTTTTTCATGCCACACAGGTATTGCCCACGCTGCTCTCAAGACAGAAAAAGAAAATAAAACCCCTAGTTGGGGGTGATAATGGATGGACACCTGTCAGTTAGATGAGAATATGGGAATAGTATTTTCTACATTTTGTTATTGGTAGTGTTTCTTTTTTTCCCCCTCATCTTTAACATTTGGTGCTTTATTGGTTTACTTCATTGATTGCCTTGGTCTGTTGGTGTGTGTGTGTGTGTGTGTGTGTGGTGTGTGAGTGTGTGTTTGATGGAGACCAACGGTTATACATGTATTTAAATAATTGACATTGTTGAATTTTGTTTTGTTTTTGGTGCTCTCACGGTGTTTTATTTTCCATTTTGTTTAGAACAATAAACACTACAATTGCCCCTAATGGTTGGACAGTACTAGTTCCCATGTATATTTTAACCACGTATAAGACTAGACATTTTCTCTAAGGTTTTTATAAAGGATAACTGAATGCTTTGTTAGGTAGATTGCTAGCTTTACATGCAAAGTTATAGAATCTAAACAAAGATGCTGCATCCAGACAGTATTTATCTATGGTAGAGGATTACACTTTTAATTTTAACATCTGTATTGTCCTAAGATGTTTCATGAGAACGCAATTTCTGTAGCTGAAAACATTGGTAAAAGGGAGAGGGGGTTGATTGTGTCTTCAATTGTTTGAATACAGCTACTACCTCAAACATCTTGCCTGTGTTGTCCTTATGCCTGTGTTGTATCGATGCCACTACGTTTTGTTTTATAAAGACTATTTAGAGAAACCGATATTGAGTTGATTTTCCACATGCAACCATTCAGTATCCAGTTGTTTTAAAATGTATATTGCAGTGTTGCAGTTTCTCCATTAGGTGTCGCCTTGATAAACGGAATGAAACAAAGGGGGCGGGCCATTGGTGTCGTCTTTGTGACGTAACTTTTTAACTTCCTTGGCGCGATGTCCACGAATTTCAAATACTTTGTGGTAGGAACGAAGAGAGATACAACGGATTGAGTAGTCAGAATTGTGGCTACAAAGACTGCGAACAATACTGGTGAGGATCTGTATTTTACGGGTGGAATTTGGTGGACCCTTAGACCGATTATGTATTATATACACATAATGTTACACTATGCAACTATAAAAGTGATAAGTTAACTAATAGTGTGAGTTAACATACTGGTAGCATGCTAACACATGGCTAGCGTTAGCTGTTTTTAACTTGGCCACATTCAGCAGTGCAGTTCTACTGTGGTAGGTAGTATTTATTGAACGCGATCTTGTCTGATTAAAACATGATCTTTACTCATTTGCTTACCAAGACTTGGTTAGCACTAAACTATGTAGGCTACATGTTGATACAGGGATGTCGTGGGACTTTTTTGTACCTGTGTGCGTGGCTGACCTGGTGAAGACCGGTGGGATCAACCAATATGTTGTTCAAGATGTGGTATCACCGAAACAGCTGCCTTCTCACATTAGCAGTAAGTAGACTTACACATCGCGTCGCGTGTATATGTCTGAGGAACAATACGCTCATTTTCAGGCCTGTTTGTAACTTTATGATTTATCTGCACGTAGGTTTCAAGGCAGCGTTGAGAAGCCAGGGACCTTTGTGTATACTGGAGCACTTTGACACAGGCTACAGTGTGCTACGGCAAGTGCTGATACTATATTCCTACTATGTGATCATTTCCCCCTGGCATTACGACAATATGCACATGCAATAATTGTTTCTATTTTTAAAGGCATTGCAATGCAGTAGACCTGAGAATGAAAGAGGATACTCTGGAATTACTTGTACAAGGTCAGACAATTCTTCTGTTAGTTACATTTAAATATTTTAATGCTAAATGCAGAGTAACTAATTGCTTCATAACTTCTGCATCTTCCCTTTTCAGTGGTCAGTGGCCTTTCTGTTTCCCTACCTTCACTGCTGCTCTCTGCCTCCCTGCCAGCTGCTGATCGCAAAGAGCAATTAAATGCAGTGAAAATGAGTGTGTTCTTACTCTGCAAACTCACAGAGACACTTGAGAGTGACTCCTATAGACAGAGTATTGTCACTGCTCCTGGGAAGGTATGCATGTTTGCACATTTTTTACAATAACATTTTGCCTCTGTGATGATTGTTTGATGCCCAGTGATGAGATCATGGCAAGTATGAGCAAGTTAGGTTAAGAGATCTTGCTTTCGAGCCTTCTGGTTGGTGGGTAATCTTGGCAGTGAGGCGTAGCTTTGTTTCACTGCTGTAAGGGCCCACCTACAGTTACTTGACAGCCTTCTTCTCCATTGCCCCCTTCAACAGAAATTGGAATGGGCATGAAGAAGGCTTCAAACAGTGTGGGTGTTTTGTTTTGTATTGTATGAACGTCCATGTACCAGGAGGCAAGAAGCTAGTCTCAGTTGAGAGCCTTTGGTAGCTATGAACTCCTTTCTTTGGTAATCTGAGGGCATATATACGTTGTTACTGGATCTTTTTAAATGCTTGTTCAGTCTTAATGGGCAGCAGCATAACTGACCAAATAAATCGTGTTTTTTTTTTGTCTTTCCAATGCAGGCAGGTAAAAAGGGCAAGGCTGGTGGGGATGGACTTCTACAGTGGGACTCTGAGAGGGAGACGGTGCTGCACGCTTTTGTTCAGCTCCTCCAGCTTGACATCCGCTCCCTCTGGAGCCTTTCTCTGGTGGAGGAAGAGTTCATCAGGTACATCAGTGATTCTGTGGGCCAATGGATGAGCTGCTGCTAACGAGCTGTGTGAACATCTCCTCCACTATGAACTGGTTGCTTCTTATTGTGCCTGCGTGTCACGACTAATCCCCTGTATATTGTCACACTCAGCTGTGTGACGTGTTGTTGCTATAAGCTACTTGAGAACCCCACCATCAGCCATGTGAAGAGCAAACCTACCAGAGATGCCATAATTCACCTACTTGGGTTGTTGATCAAGAAGTACAATCACCTCCTTGGTAAGGCTCTAAAGTTTAGTTAATCCATGTCCTTTGGAGAGGTCCCAATAATATCTTCACCTAATGCCACGGTTCTGTCCCATGTAATCTTGTGTGCACAGGTGCCAGCGTGAAGGTAATCCAGTTGCTGCAGCATTTTGAGCAGCTGTCGTCTGTGTGTGCCCAGGCGGTGTCTGTGTGGAGCACAGAGTATGGGGTCAGGGCCATCATCGGAGAAGTCATGAGGTCAGTTGTAAGACAGCGTAACATCGATATATTGCTGTGACTTGATTTTGTAAAGAGTCTTTATCGGTCAATCATATTTTCAGGTTCTTTTGAAATTCCTTTTACATTTGGAATACTTGAAACGTTGAGGGAGACATTTTGCCTGTGTTTCAGGGAAATTGGTCAGAAGTCTAGCGAGGAGCTTTCCCGCGAAGGGTCAGGAGTCAAGGCCTTTTCCGTTTTTCTGTCAGAGCTGAGTGCCCAGGTTCCTGAACTAATGATCCCCAACATCAGTGTGCTAATTACTCACCTGGAAGGAGAGGTATAACACATGAATGTCTACAATATAATCCTACTCTAAATAAGACTTTCGCCACATTGCAGAGTTGTGGATGACTACATGTTCACAGTAGAAACAAAGGTCTACATGCAGGCTGGCCACGTCTATTCCCTTTACTTTTCAGAGCCACAGTATGCGCGTAGCCGTCTGTGAGGTTCTGGGAGAGATTCTGGTGCGCGTCCTGTGTGGAGATGGGCTGGACGAATCTGGTAAAGCCGACAGAGACCGCTTCTTTGACACGCTCCAGGAGCATCTACACGACACGCACTCCCATGTCAGAGCACGTGTGCTGCAGGTGTACACGCGTGTTGTCAACAGCAAGGTACAGACAGTAGTTCACTTTCAGGGGTTTCACTTTCACTGGGCCTTGGATACGGTCCTAAATGTTGTGCCTTTCCTTTCAGGCGTTGCCACTGAACAGGTACAGCGAAGTCATGGGGCTGGCTGTAGGACGGCTGATGGACAAATCTATCAATGTTGTAAAGAGCGCCATCCAGCTGTTGGCAGCCTTCATTGCACACAATCCATATAGCTGCAAGGTAACTACAGTACTTTGGGTTACATTTGCTGCAGATTAGCTAACTGTGGCATGTTGTGCTTACATTAATGCTATGTTGGCTGTCTGGATGTTTGATTCCCAGCCATAAGGTCATGGGTTTGAGCCCCACTGTTGGCCTAGCTTTCCTCTGCTAATATTTGGAACTGTACTCCATTGTAATTCATTTTTTAGATAAAAGCATCTCCGTACATTACCTAATTATGTTTGTTATTTAGTTGAGCAGTGCGGATTTGAAGAAGCCCTTGGAGAAAGAGACTGCTAAACTCAAGGAGATGAAAGAAGAACTGCAAGGGAAAGCACCTGGTAATGGCATGAATGCCTATCTGTTCTTCTCCTCTCCCCTGTTAAAGCCCTGTGATGAGACCAAGGCGAATGCGAGCTGACTGAATAAGAGGTTAGGGTGCTCCTTGCCCTGACTGGCTGGTAATCTTGGCAGTGTAGTGGAGGTTTACTGCTCTGCTGTAAGGGCCCGCCTACAGTGACCTGCACACCTCCCTACATCTGACTCCTTTAAAGCAACATGGGGTTAAGACTGGGAGGATGCAGACAGTGTGTGTGTGTGTGTGTGTGTTGGAGGCAAGGAGTTCACTCAGCTTTCTGTGGTTCGGTCTGCCGTGAGCTGCTTCTTTGGTAATCTGAGGGCTAGAGTGATAATACACCTGGTTATATATATATATATATATATATATATATATATATATATATATATTGTGTGTTGTCTTAAATGAACAACAAAGTTAATTCATCTTCTGTGCCTCATGTTTGCTGCCAGTGGCGGTTATAAAGGCATCAGAGCTCTGGGCTGCTATGGAGCCTGAGTTGCTGGTCACCGTCAGGGCTGCATTGGAGCCCTCTAGTGATGGAGAGCAGGCACAGCTGGAGGGGGAGGACAAGGTGGAGGAAGACTCGTTGGTGGTTGGAGAAGACGATAGGGACGTCGCCATTCAGATTGCTCAGTTCCTGCGTGTCAACAAATACAAGTGGGTTTGGCAAAGGCCACCAGTACTCATCTATGGTGAACACTCTTGCTTTAGTAATACAATAGCACATTCCACTGCATTTAAGAGTTTATAGATTTGTTTCTGAAATTACCGGTAGTCTTCAAAATTAATGTTAGACCATTTTCAAATTCAGATGTAGAAATTTCAAAATGACCACCTCTGTACCAAATTACTTTTGGGATTTTTTTTAGTGTGTTGCTCTAAACCCAAACTTCCCCCTCTCAACAGGAGTGCTGTACGTCTTTGTATGAGAGCCCACGCCCAGTTCCCCAAGTCTGAGATGTTCTCATCCCTGTCCACTCTCACCCCTGACACCTTAATGGACACACTGGCTCTGCTCTTCAAAGGTAAGGCGTACGCTGCCTTCATTAAATGCCTTTGCTTTCTTTAAGTGCTCTCCGATGCGAGCTCTTATCAAAGTGGCGTATCTCATTCATGTTGGTCCATAACAATTTGTACTTGATTAAACTACAATCATGAAGTATCTTTTTATAATATTATGAACTCCGGTATTAAATGTCCATTTTCAATAATATGAATGCACATACCAGTGTTGACTACAACTCTAAAAAATATATATATTTGTGTGTGTTTTAAATTATTATAAACAAAAAAAACATTGTACAGGAACAGTTTCTGCCATCTTGCCATGATTTCCTATAGTGCTCTATTCAGCATTTTAATGGCTGCAACAGTATTTCTATTGCTGCCTGAAATGAATTTCCCACACATGCTTTCAGAACAATAGTGGGATAATGAGAAATAATTACCATCATTGAGTGTACTGCACGAGAGAGCTGTACCTTTCCTGTGTAAAGTTTGCAGAAGTACTAAACATTACTTTTTGTTTTAATTTATCCACTAAGTCTGTCTGGCTTATTGCCATAAAGACCTGTAATAGATTTTGAATTCTGCTAGTGGACACGGATTACTCTATAGCGGAGGTGTAATATAGCATACATCGCAATGCGAGTTACAAGTTTTCACACTATGAACATTAAAGCAAATAACAATGATCCCATTATTTAAGGTGACTTGCGGTTGTTATGCCCTGTGATGAGACCAAGGCGAATGCGAGCTGACTGAATAAGAGGTTAGGGTGCTCCTTGCCCTGACTGGCTGGTAATCTTGGCAGTGTAGTGGAGGTTTACTGCTCTGCTGTAAGGGCCCGCCTACAGTGACCTGCACACCTCCCTACATCTGACTCCTTTAAAGCAACATGGGGTTAAGACTGGGAGGATGCAGACAGTGTGTGTGTGTGTGTGTGTGTTGGAGGCAAGGAGTTCACTCAGCTTTCTGTGGTTCGGTCTGCCGTGAGCTGCTTCTTTGGTAATCTGAGGGCCATAGTTCCACCCAGTGGACATGCCTGTTAACAAGCCTCTAATAGACTCCCTCCAACGGTCTGATACAGTACTGTATGAAACATTATTTTGTGTCTTTCAGGCCCAGAAGAGGACAGTGCTGAACTCAGTCAGAATCTTCCTCCCACCCCCCAGAAAGAGGGGGAGCAAGAGGGGGAGGACAGTGAGCTGAAAAAGCAAGAGATGTTGGTCCAGTACCTGAGAGATACAGAGAGCTTTGCCCTCCAGGTGGAGAGAGCCATCTCTGTCATCAACACCATGCTCTACTGGAAGACCACTTCAGGTACACAAGTCTGCAGATGTACTATATGTAAACGGTGCCATTTACCATATTCTTTAATGGTATAGTAGTATATATATATTTGAAAGCTAATAAAGGTTTTGTCAATTTTCCTCCAGTTTGTTTACCCTCTGTTCTGTGTGAGCTGGGATAAACAATCTGGTTCTCAGTCCTAGACATTGCAATGTGTTTCCAATATGTGGGCCGGAGCTTCTGCACCCTATGGAATTGAAGGGAAAGGTGTTTTTGGTTTGATCGAGTTCAAATAATAACAAGCTTTCTCCAGAATGACTTGGCTATAACCTTTTGAAACATCTGCCAATGGTTGGCATACTTGGTCAACACATTATTTCTGCAGCACATTTCATACAGTGAGAAACGACCTGTTTGTGCTTCCATTAAAGCAAAAGCCTCCTGTCTGTGTTGCAGTGGTGCAGGAGGCGGTGCAGTTCTGCGTGACGGTCTGTGAGTTCAGCGTCGCTGACTCTCTGACAGGCGTGAGGAAGATGCTCCCTCTTGTGTGGTCGACAGACGCTGCCATTAAAGACGCTGTAGTCCAGGCGTATAGACGCCTCTACCTTAACCCCCAGGGTGACACCACCAGGTCAGTAGTGTGCCAGACATTGAAGCAGCACATAATGTATGGCATTGTGGGTTGCCTATTGTGAAACATTACCCAACCAATAACTATGTCTTGTTACCAACATGCTATTTTCAACTTTAATATAAACATTGGTGGTTAACTGCTGGTATAAGCTAGATGATGTGACAATTTAATCCTGTTTTTATAAAAACGTTTTGAGAGCAGTGACATTTATGTTGTCATGTAGATTGATTGTAATGTAGACTGGTGCTGCTGGCACAAAGCGTTCACGCTGTTAATATTCCCAGGTAAAGCTGATACTGTTATCTGTTCCACAGGGCCAAAGCACATACTCTGGTAGACAGTCTGTCTGAGCTGATGGTGGATGCCTCCCTGGGGACCATCCAGTGTCTGGAGGAAATAGTGAGTCACACCAAGACTGCCTGAAGCACCTGATAGACAGTTGGAAACATGGCTATGATTGTTTCTTAGTTAAACCCCTTCTGAATCCAAAAAACACCACAACATACAATTAATTCTAAGTGATTTTAATCTATATTCCTACCCCAGGAAGTCCCGATCATATAGCGCCTCATCCTTTAAAGGCTGAGTGCCCCCCAGACGTGAGGTAACTTGCTCAGTGCTGTCCGCCCATGTTGCCGTAGGTGCAGGAGTTCTTCGGCGGCAGCAGCAGCCTCCAGGCCACCGTGGTGCAGGTGCTGTGGGAGAGGTTCACTGGCAAGCGGGACGCCTCCGGTCTGTACAGGCGTGCTGCGGTGCTGCTGCTGGGCATGGCTGCACGGTGCGTCACGCAGGCTTCTCCATGTTAACCCTGTGATTTATTGTTGTCTTTACCCCTTTGGGCATCTACGTCACACGTCAATGCATCACGCTTGTTGGCATGGTGATGTACAGTTGCCGTGCGTGTGGCGGGCGGGGTTCGTTTTGTTTGACGGCGAGCAAGTTCTGTGTGGTTAGTTGGGAGTACAAGCGGAGCCCGGGCTCCCCCTCCATTTTAAGTGAAGTCACGACCATATAACTAGGCCCCTTGCCAGCATAATTCACTGAATGCTGCTTTTTTATAATGTTCCTCCTCAATCCTACCTCAAAGGTTTTCCACCGCTGTAGGGGAGAGTGAGCGACTATCTGCATCCCACCCACACTGCGCTGCCTCTCTTTGTACAGCCGGCAGCATTCATAACCTATTTAATCTCCTGTGCCGCTTCTAACCCTTCTGCTAACCTGGCCTCCCACACACATTATCTGGGCAGCAAGCTGGGATTGGCAAGGCCAACCTCATACTTAGAATGATAACGGGTGACTTTAGAGTGGCTCAGAAATGACTTGCTACTGGGCTTGACTATATAGGAACTTCAGAAAGTTCACACTCTTATGCCACTTTACAAGAGGGCCTGTTCGTTTAAGTGCATGTTAATGTATATAGAGTGTGCGTGTGTGTGTGTCCATTAACAGGGCGGAGAGAGAGGTGGTGCTCAGTAACCTGGACACTTTGTGCTCCGTGGCTCTGGGAGAGAAAGTGACTGAAGATTTCCTTCTGGCCAGAGACAGTGTCATCACCATTCTCAGCATCACAGATCATGTCAGGGTAAGGACGCATTAATCGCACAGCACAAAAACAAGGGTAATACTTGTAATTAAAGGGGTGGATGCTCTGTCACGTAACATTTGACTTTCAGCACTGCGGTTAATTGTACTTAAACGAGGTTTAACACACAACTGTGTGCTTTATTAACTGCTATTGCGATGTCAAAACAAGCACATGTTTACTTCTAAACCCTAACTCTGGCTGTGCTGTTAAGTTGCCTTGAGATCCACCAAACATGAGCAGTCAAAAATGTCTTTAAGGACGCAAGAAAATATGGTCCGGCAGGGGTCAATTGAATGGATGTAGCACACATCTTAATGGAAAAATCAAGAATGTTCTTGCAGCTAGAGACATTAAGTTAAAATGATCCATGTTGTAAACGTACCAATTACTCCAGAGCCATCTGACAGACAGCCCATTGATTGTAGTGTTATCTAAGACATATACAATTCTAAATATAAACTGCTCCTGCAAGCAGTGAGCTCGCAGGCCAAAGCAAGCTTGCTGTTGTGTAAAACAAGGCAAAGAGGTATGACGTGCAACCAAACACACCTACACAGAGCCGCTTCTACGCCTGTACGTCACAGCATGGGAAAGTGCATTATAACCCTTATATAGGTCAGAGCTTAGAACTGTGACCAAATTATTTTGGAAAATGTGGTAATATATTTGTATTGCACATAGAATTGTTTTTGTTTTATTAATTTGAATGAGCCACAGTACTCTATAGATAGATATATCTATTGTACAGGATACGCTAATATGATTGATTTAGCTTGTCTAATCTACTAAACTTCAACATGTTTTTTTATATATATGTGCTTCCCCCAGCAATCAAAGGGTGCACCGTTCAGACTCCCGCAGGACCATCAGCTCTTCACCTGCCTGACACAGGCTGTTGCTGAAGGTAAACTGTCATTGCTGCCGCTTGCCAGTTCAGTACTGCACATGTGGGCAGAGAATGCATTCTGTTTGTCAGTCTACTGTATATGTGTGTGTGTGTGTGTCCCAGGGCCCGTTCTTTGTTTGTTCCACTGACATTTGACTATTTTTGGCCTCGTTGCAGGGGTCGTGATGCAAGACCCTTACTGGCAGAGTTTCATGGAACAGGCCATCCGTCTCCTGTATTTCCTGGCCGAGTCTCCCGACCAGCTCTGCTCCCAGCTCCTCCAGCGCAGTGCCCGCCTCCTACTGGACCAGATCGCAGAAGGCGGGGAGATCAATAAGGATGTCCAATCCTTATTGATTGACCAATCACAAAGTGTCTCTCAGGAATGTGATGAGCAGCAAGGTTAGAGGCTGTCTGTCTGTCTTCTGGAAGAAACCCTGCACAGTGGTTGTGTGGCTGAAACAGTTGGTAAACCACTGTGGCACGAAAACCGAGGGCTGTATTGAGATTATGCCTGATGCACTTGTACTTCTTAGTGGCTCCTTATCAATGTGCTGCCACCATCTTACAGGCTTGTGTGCCCTTCCTTCCCCACAGTGAACTGTGTGTGTCTGGCCCAGCTGCTGGCATTGTGTGGCTCCGTGGCATTCTGGCAGGTGTCCCACCTGGAGCGCAGCGTGAGCACTGAGCTGCGGAGGAGGAGGGGGGAGACGGAGGAGCGGGAGGAGAAGGCGAAGGTCCCTTCCAGCAAAGTGAAGGTAGCGTGGGGGACGGGGACATCATTACAGACCCCTAACCGACTTTACTTAATGGGAAGAATAATGTACTGTAGATGTTCCTGTATATTTAACTCATTTGTGTAAAACTATCCTGTGGACATAACATTATCTAGACAGGGATATCCAACTTGGGCCTGGACTTAGCTTTTACTCTTTTGTGGACAGCATGCGGCCAATGAGAGCGCCGTGGAGGAGGAGCTTGGCTTAATCGGCGCGTCTGCAGAGGATACAGAAGCTGAGCTCATCAGAAAGATCTGCGAGACTGAATTAATGGCTGGTAATTATAAGGCCTTTACTATTGCCTGCGAGTCTGCCTAGGCCAGTGGTTCTTAACTATGAAGCCCATAGATAAGCACTGGCCAAGATGTCATAATGTGTATTAAACCAAATGCATTGTGGCCAAAATGCCTATGCTTTATGTTTGCTGCTTTATATGCTGCTATGTTTTATTCAATATGTAAAACTAGATTTAAAATGATCTTGGCGCGACTGCCGGAGGATCCCACCTCCCATGTTAAAAGGCATTGGCCACCTGCGAGTACCTCAGCCTATACGCTATGACTCTGGCCATGGTTATATGTGAAAATGTGATGTTGACATGTGGTTGAGAAGCCTTAGTTCCCTGTGGCTCTCTTCTCTCTGTTCAGAGGAGAACCTGCTGTCTGCGTTCCTTCCTCTGCTGGTGAGGGTGTGCAGCTCTCCAGGACGCTACGCCCACCCACAGCTCACCGCCGCCGCCTGTCTGGCGCTCTCCCAGTACATGATGATCAGGTGAGCCACTTCCATTGTTACCTCACAACAAACTTTTGTCAGTTGGCGCCAAGACAAAAATACACAGGTCCACAGTGTGGACAGAGGTGTGTTTTGTTAGTTTGTGTTGTCACTTTTGTGACACTTTATTTTTATAATGGAGGTTTGTTGAGGACATATTTCTATAAAAAGTGATCATGAGCATTTTATTTATTTATTGACCTTTTATTATTTTAGATGTAAAAAAAGAAATCTACACATTAGTGTGCAGTGCACGGTGTTATGGCTTTTAAGGAAATTCAACAGCGTATGTAGTCGAACCCAGGACAAATACAGGTTGAAAAGATTACATGAATTTGAGTGCAGCGTAATGCGACTACTATGTCTGCAGTTACATGATTTCCTCATGTCAATTAATAAAAGTGCTTTTCTAGTCTTCATTTAAAAATGAGTCATCCTCATAAGAGATCCATTACAGAGATGTGCAATATCATCTGGCTTAAAAATTATATTTTTGTTCAATATGGCAATTGCAGGCTGACCAGACTGTATGTGTAATGGAAATGAATACAATGCTGCTCGTACTGTAGTTGTGTGTTGCATTCCAGGCTGGAGCGTTTGAGTGACCTCCTTCCTTTTGTCCTGTCAGTCCATCAGTATGTGAGGAGCACATTCGCCTGCTCTTCACCGTGCTGGAGCGCTCCGCCCTGCCCGTTGTCCGGGCCAACGCCATCATTGCCCTCGGCGACCTTACAGTCCGCTTTCCCAACATCCTGGAGCCCTGGACGCAGAACCTATACGCAAGGTAACGCACTGCCTGTCAAGGTTGTCTGGCTGCCACGTGAATGGGGCTGGGGACACTTGAGAGTATTACGCTTTGGAGTAAAGGGTTCCTATGCATTATGGAATTTGACTAGCGTAATTTCCAGGTCTGGATATGTATGGAAAAATGTTTTGGTTTCCAGAAATATATAAAATTCAACATTTCTAAAAAGTAAATTTACCAGCGTGTTTTTCCTGGCATTTGGAGCAGGCAGCCAGCACAGACAAAATGTTTATCACTGTATGATAGCATATGAGATATAAAAGTCCAGCAGTAAATGAATTACAATTAATGCACTTAGCATTGACATATAGGTGCCACATGCACATTTAAACAGGTTACTTCTTCAAACATGAGTTTGTGGGGATAATAAATGAGAGAAGCTGATATTCTATACATTAGGCTATATTTTGAATTGTCACCTGGAGTTTTTCTCCACACATTGCCGTCATAAATTGATGCAAAGGTTTATGCAAATAGTATAATTCATGAGAATGCAGGAAGTGTTTAACGCTTACATGATTGTGGGGGAGGACCCTCTTTCAAGCTATGAAAGTAGATACAATCAAGCTATGAAAGTAGATACAATAGATC
>JAODUG010000008.1:2815622-2826141 GCA_027564795.1 Aphredoderus sayanus
AAATGTGTGAATAATTGTATGATTAATTGTACAACATAATGGACTATATATAGGGACTACCCTTTTATAAAAACAGGTTTTATTTGGTTGAGGCTTTGTGTTCTCAACCAAACATTTCAACATATGGCCACTTCTATGCATAAAAGAAACTGGTTGTGAGTAGGTGCGTTTGTGCACAAACGGATTCTGATTAGCAGAACCCCATACCTTAGCGTGGCTAGGCTACATGACGGGGAAACAGTCGAGTCAACATACTCTAGACAACCGCTGTACCGCAGTGTCGCCCTGCCGCCCTATCCGAACCATAAAAGCTGCAGTAAGCGTACTGCAAAGTGAGGAAGAGAGCGGGAGGGAGTGAGAGAGTATGGGAGGGGGTAGGAAAGAGGTACTGCACTGTCGTTACGAGTCCAACTGGAGAATGCGAGGGGAGCGACGCATCATTGCAGTATAGTGCAAAATCACACACGAACCACAGTACAGACCTACACACGATCGCCAAGAGGAGGGGCAGGCAGCGGTGATAGAAATAGATTATTTTATTACCGGTCTGAACCTATAGCATTTAGGTTCTACATAAGGTAACTCACGATAGTCTAATAACTGCTTTGTTTTTTGCTCACGTCTGAGCATCTCCAAGGACTGCATCCTCTGGAGTCTCTGGATCGCAATTTTGCAGGCTTTCAGCAAATAGCCTATAGGGCCTATTCCTGCATGTTTTTGGATTGAATTTTGATGGATTATATTATAGAAACACTTTTCTGTTGAGATTGTATTACCCATTTACTTTCTACCCCATTGTGCGAGTGAATTATTGCCGGACGCGTACCTGGATATTGCGGTACTTGGCTGATGACCAGTGGTGCAAATGCATCGCTATAAGACGAGTTCTACTGCAGCAACATCTTCTGCCTCTGTTTGTTGTTAGCGCGGCAGTTTTAACACTCGGGTAATTTACATTTCCGACTTCTTTGGACCACAGCCTTGGAATTCTTGTGTCTTTTATTCTCAATCGTACCTTTTTTTTGTTACTTCAGATCCCTCCTCTCACACGCTGCCACCCCACCTAGGTCTGTGAGTCAGTACTAAACAACTGCATAAAATATGTGAGTATAAATGCGGGTTTTCTATTTATGCAAACCCATTTGTGAAATTATGTATTTAGGCATATATTTAGGCAATTCGTCTATTATTTTCATATTGGCTATTTTTTTCATAGCCTGTGATTTCATTATGCAGCTATAGCCTATTTGTTCAGCCTATCGGATTTTGCTGACCCAAGTGAAAAATTTGGTCCGTCATCACTATCAAAATATTTAGGCCTACTTATCCAGTGGTTTTAATATTAAAGCTATAATTTAGATTTTTTTTAATTTAACCTTTATGTAACCAGGAAATGACTAGTTGGAATGACTTATTCAATATAACATTATTATTAATGATTGAGGTATATAGCATAATCCAGAGGTTTCTTGTGATTTTTAATGGAATGAATACTTCGCAATATTTGTGTCAAATGTATTGAATGTTGGGGCTACCCTCTGTGCCTGGTGTCATATTTCCATACAGTATGAGGGCCTACAGCTAGGGGCACATGTTTTATTACCGCGATAAATGTCCAGTGGGCACTCACTTGAGACACTAGGCTGAGTACTCAGTGCACTCAGTAGATGTTCCCAGAGGAGCTCAGCTTGTTCAAGGAGGCTGAAAGTCGACTCCTTTCAACCTCCTCGCTTTGTTAAAACCTACATGTCCCATTCGCTGCTGCTGCTATAGCTCAACTTTTAACCCTTTCACAGCAACACTGCTAACAGTAAAACCATTTCATCACTCACTCACCCACGCATCTCTACCACATGATTTCACGCCCTAACGCACATCAACCAGAGCTTGTCCTCTTTCTGTAATCTCATCCCATGCCTATCTCCATCACCCACATGAGTACACGCTTCTAATCAAGATCTCTCCATAGGAAACACACATGTTCAGAAATGCCACTGTATTATATGTATTGGCTTCCATTGCTCCCACAATGACAGTGCCGAGAGGACTTCCCCATCACTGCCCTCCTCTCCCCTCTCCCGCCCAGGTCTGCCCCAGATGCTGCCGCCCCAGCTGGAGCCCCTGGAGCTCCAGGCGCAGATGGTGCCCCCGGCGGCGCCCCCCCAGGCCCCCCCAACACCAGCAGCAATCGCAGGCTACAGCAGACACAGGCCCAAGTGGAGGAGGTGAGTCTCTCCTGAGTCTACGCACAGATCACTCCAGACGCAATCACATCAATGGCTGATAATTGACGTTCACTTTGGGAAGATGACAGGACAAGCTTAATCACTCAAAGATGTTTGTTTGGTTTTCTATCGTCCTATGATCATCATTTAGACAATTTCTAAAACTGTTAATGTTTGAAACATTTTATATTTTCAACCAAGCCAATCACTCACCTTTAACAAAGGTACAGTAAATCATTCTGGAGAAAACGTTTTGATAATAGAACTCGATCAAAACAAAATACACATCTCCCTTCAATACCTAGGGTGCTCCCTCAGAAGCTCTGCCCCACACATTGGAAATGCATTGTGAAGGCTAGGATATTTTGTGGTGCAGTCTGTTTGTGTTCCTATTTATGGAGCCACAGCTGTGTAGATGTACCGGATTATATTTTCAGCTCACACAGAGAACGCTAAACTATAGCGAGCCGCGAGGAGATATTTGGTGAATTTGATATGCTTATACAGTCACTTACTATACCGTTAACTATTACATGATACACAACACAAGGAATATGCTACAAAAACAAACAGTCCAACCCCCTGTTTCCTGAAGCACATCACTGCAGTCATAAACAGTTATATGGCGGGGGAGGGGATGATTTAGGGACCAACACTTAAATGAGAAAGCCCTATACAAAATAAATTGTGACTGAAGCGGACAGATGTCCATACATATCTGTAAATCCACAGGGTCAAATTGAGTATATCTTTAATATAAGCAATTTTCTTAGTAACAATACTATTTCTGCTTTTACCATTCTGTCTAGTCCAGTCAATAGCACATAATGTGCTCAATTAGCAAATTGACTTTCATTCCCTGAAAATGTCCTATAGATGAAGTGGTTAGCTCAGAAAGCACACAAAATGTCTCCTATTACCCATGCATGCTCCAAGGTCCTCACCTTCTGTTCCCCCTCTGTGGGATATAGGTAGTGGACATCATGAGGGTGAATGTGGACAAGGTACTGGAGAGGGACCAGAAGCTTTCTGAGCTGGATGACAGGGCAGATGCTCTCCAAGCCGGAGCCTCCCAGTTTGAAAGCTGTGCAGCCAAGCTCAAGAACAAGTACTGGTGGAAAAACTGCAAGGTAAGCATACCATAGCGTTTATATAATATAGTTACATGCAATTTTGATAAAGCTAATTCAGACAATGTAAATCTGTGGTAAAAGCACAATGACCATGCTGAGCTGATGTATTGTGTGGGAGACCATTGTACAGCCCTTTACATGCTAATATGCTAATGAGCGGCTGTAGGAATAGTGCAATTGTAATGGAAGCATGCCTATATTAAATGTATGGCACCTGCTCATTCTATTTTTAGTGACTGTGTACAAGGTGTTGCTCAGCAAATTAACAGCCCTGGGTGTTGGGGCCCCCTGCTGGCTACAAGTGTTACAGCAGCAACTGGATATATTGGTCATTAAATTGTAAAAATTGGAAATTATTGGTAAAATAATAAGTAAATGCCCCCGTAATGTATCTAATGTACACACTGGAAGGAAGTAAATCTATCTTCTTCTTTTTTTTAGATGATGATCATGATGGGAATTATTGGAGTCATTGTGGTTGGAATAATATTCTGTGAGTAGAGATTATTATTTAAAAAGTACACATTGCAAGCCAAATGAAATAAGTTTACTAAGCCTTGAAATCTATTTAATTTATAAATGTAGGTTGTAAAAAGCCTTCTGCATGCTGTTTCATTATTCATGAAGCGTATTACTGTACATTTTTCATATTTCATAGCTATTTTTACAAATCAAGTTAGAAGAGACCTAGTTAAGTATATTTACAGATATACATACAGTACACAACACTGACTCATCTTTGCCATTTCCTGTTTCTATCTCTATTTACAGTGTACTTCTTCTACTGAGCTTCGTCCTACCATGACAGAGGCATAAGGACTTCAGAAGGACCAGAGAGGGGGAAGGGAATAAAAAAAAACAAAATATAAATGACAACACACAAACTCAAGCACCACTCCTTCCCCCGTTATCCTTCCTCTCCTCCCTCTCGCCACACAGTCTTCCATCACACCATCTGCACTTCTACATGGCCGTAGTGTTTAGGCATCTCTGCTGCCTGTCTCCTCACCTTTCTCTCTTCCACCTCTTTGGCAGAGTCTCACCCGCTCTATCTGCACCTCATGCATTATTGAGGTGTACAGCAGGGAGGGAGGGAGAGAGAAAGAGAGAAAGAGAGAGAGATCGATAGAGAAAGAGAGAAAATCTGTGTTACACTAAAGGCCAAGCCCAGGGTGGGTTCTGGCCTGAAGAGGGAAGAGGTATAGCGGATGTGTTCTGGGAGATTAAGCAAGAGGTACTGTAGCAGTTCTTTCTATCCCTGACACACCAAAGCTGATTCCTTTAAACCATTCTGAGAGTGTTCTACATTTGTACATTGAAACTGACATGCCTAACTGACATTACCCTCCAGTCACTACTGCTACATAATTAATACTAATACAGTCATGGTTTAAGATTACGTTTTGTTGTGTCTCTGAGTGTGTGTGGGAGTGTGTATTTGTGATCCAAAGCATTGTAGCTAAAAACCTTTTATTTTATAGATGAAGCTTGTAAACCTTTCCTTGTATTTTCCTTTCCTACCTAGTGGTCTCTCACTAAGACCCTATAAGAAAAAATATGAGAGATTCAGGGAAAGGTAGTAAGCTTGTTGTTATAATAATATAAAATAGGTGAAGATAAATTCTGGGCTGAAAATGTATTCAGAGTAACATGTACAGTAGTAGTACTGTACTGTCCTACCTTCAGGTACTGTAGATGGATGGATAGACCTGGTGGTACACAGAATGGAAAGCAGGACAGCCACTAATGGAAAATCTGTCTGTACACAAACTGAAAGGTCTTCCTCATCTCTGACTTGGACAGAGCCACAGCCATAGACTGATGAATGTGTAATGTGAACTTTGTCTTTGCACATGGTCGGTTTGCTTGTTTGTTGTGTACCTTGATAAAGACCCTGGTCTGGGTAGAGAGGACATTAATACAAGACCCATGGCCCCCTCTGCTTCACTTAAAAGAAAACAGATTTCACTTTGAGGCCAAATGGAGGTGTTTGTTTCTAACTTGCATGGCATACGGTGTTCATAGTTCTGCCTATTTGTGTCACCTGTGTATTTGCCATTTCTGAAACTAACTGCCGACTGTACATTTTATTTTGTTAGTGATTTAAAAGACCTGTGTATAATATGTATTTGATCTGATAATAACTGCGTATGCAATGCAATGATGCTCAAGAGTTTGCCAAAGTTTGTGTTAAATTAATTTGCTTTTTAAGAAAAAAAAATGCTTCTCACAGAGAGAACAATCGCTATAGTATACTTTTAGAAAAATGTAGTAGTATATGAGTAGAAACATAGTACACCTCCATCAAATTATGCACCTGTAAAATGGTTTTAGTTTCTCATTGTTTTTAGTAGGGTGTTGGATATTGCTGAAAAGCTTATTTAGCTTTTACTAAAACTAACTCAGAGAAAATTGTGAAGAGATAATTCCTGAAAACAATCTGATGATATTTTGCAACAATATTATTGGACAATTAATACACTAATGCAGTGAGATATGCAATTAGAATGTGTGAATTCTTTACAATGCATGCTTAACACTTTTGCTGATGCCAATAAAGAAGTCATCAATATGTGCTTTGTGTGTTTTTTTACAGTCTACTTCTCCAAATGGTAATTGCTGCAACATGCACTCGAAAATATAGCCTGTTTTTCATTCTATGCATTTATGGTTGAGATTCATGGGAGCTGCATCCAGATTCCTCAATCATCAATAGCCTTGTTCTATTCACCATTGAGCTCTAAGGTACCAGTGAATGATTTACTCCTTCAGCATGATATATAGTAATTAATAGCCACATCAATAATTCTCAAAATATGTAAACCACCATTATTGAACACAACAAAACAATAACAGATTTATTGATGTAAATATTTAAATGATGCATCCCTTCACAGCATAGGTTAAAGCATAAACACTTAATCATTGTGTAACTGTTCCAGTACATACTGGATTTAGCAATTATTGGATTAGAAAATGGAAACAAATGGCATTATCCTAACTAGCCAGCATTTACAGTAGATGTCCTGAGCATGTGGTAACCTACAGTTCTGAGTTCTGAGAACCACACAGCTTTCTAAACATCTTCGCAGGAGTATTGACAATACATGTACCATACTGTATCTCTAAAAAATAAATAAATCTTTAGTGCAAAGAAAGACTTTTTCAATTTGAATCTGGCACGTTCAAAGAGTTGAATTGTGTATGTGTGTTTATGGAGTTACGGAGGACTAGATGTAAAAGGGAGAACATTTCATTTGTTTCCAGTGATCAACAGAAACGCTGACCTTGTGACCTATCCCATGATCTGGTAGAAGAAAAGCACAGTGATGACCAGAAGCACCAGGACCATCCAGTAGGAATCTGTGGAAGCTAATGACAGAGTAGAGCTGAGTTAAAAGTTAGACAATATTTTCTTCTACTGGTTCAACACTGGAGTAACATACTGAATACATTTATATTCATTTACCTACATTTATTTGACAAAACAGATGGCTTTTAAACCATCCATGTTATATCTTTGAATGTCTGCCATGTGTGAAGGTGTGGGCACAGTTTAATGCTGTCTGCATGGGAGGGAGTGTCGTGAGGTGTGGTTGATGGGACTCGGGGATTGGAAACAGGTATGGGCACTTAACTAATGACCTCAGTAAATATGGAGAAAGGGAAAAGAACATAGAAGCAGATGACTGTGAAAAATCCTCTTAAGAATGATAAACTATGAAAGATGCCTGTGAAATATGCAAAGAAAACTGGTCAGACTCGCTCTAATCAAAACACATCGTGTCGTGTGTGATTCAGGCCTTGTCACAGTACAGTATAGTAACAACGTAGATAGATAGTGAAAGGTGTCACCTGGCTGTGGTTGTTCTATCAGCAAGTTGACAGAGATGGGTGTGGGCAGGGTGGGGTGAGACACCCTGCACATGATGGTGGTTCCAGCAAGGAAGCTGGAGGTTAGCAGGTTCAGGTACGATGACAGGGAAAAGGTGCCATCACTGTGCTGGCGGTGACCAGAGAGGGAGCCCTGCTCTGGAAGGGGTTTAGGCTCTGTGTCTGGAGGAGAGAGATATAGCCACTCTATCTGAAAAGCAGAGGAGAAGTGGTTCTCAGCCTTAGCATAACACTGTATCCCTTGAGAGCTATTTGTCAGGTAACCCTAAGTATATACTGTACTATTGTATTTCTACCAATGCATTATATCATATTTTCATTTGTAAAAAGTAAATACTAAAGGTTGACAGACATGAAAACATAGACATGTAGTCTGTTCTGAAATTACCTTTGTATCTATGGGATAGAAGTTCTTACAATCACATCTCAATTTATGTGGCAAATTGTCTTGAATAACCAATTTGTCCTCTGATAGTGAGACATGGGGAGGCTCTGCAAGGAATCAAGTCAGTGGAAGTAATACCATTATTTCCCACTAAACTCTCCACATCAAGGTGTGCACATATCAATATTATGTCAATATTATGCCTATGATAAACAACACTATGAGAAATACAGTGAGGAGGGTGACTCACGTGTAACGCTAAGCTGTACAACCTGCTGTGCATGGAAATCCCCCACATCAATTGTACAGATGTATGTCCCCTCGTCAGATATCTTCAGCTTGGTCAGGGTCATAGATGCATTACCCTCCCTCACCAACAGGGCGGGGTCAACACTTGAGCCATGTCTTTCCACATGTACTGAAGAAAGAAAATATAATGCTCAGCAATACTTACATTCATATACATTTACCATATAAAAGCCACTTTAAATTTTTGTGGCTGTTACACAGAAGAATAGAAAAATACATCAAGGACTCTCACAGGCAGTAGAACTCTACAAAACCCTCCTATCATGGGCTAAATGCTTAACAAAACAATACAATATTTGTATATGTGTTTTAAGCTATTATGCAATGCTATTAAAACAGGTCTTTCATCATTTTCACCGGCTCTCCTGTATGAAAAACCATTTGTTTTTATATCTGTACCGTGGTCTGAGCTCTCATCTGGATTGGTCAGGTTTGTCCTCATTGTAAGGACTCTCCTTCCTTTTCCTTTGTGCTGTACCCACCACTCCAGGCCCACATGCTCTGCTGTGGGAATTTCCTGTGCCCTGAAGCCACAGTTGAGCAGGACACTGCCCCTTAGCGGGGCAGACACTGATTTTTCACTAGTAAACAGCAGAAACACCACTACAGGGAAAAACATAGGGAAACCATGTGAGGAGTGTTGTACAGCATGAGGTGGCTGTGGGCCTAACTGCATAGCAAATAGAGTATATACTATATACTGTATACTGTACAGTACTGTACATTACTGTACACATACTGTAGTCATGACAAAGATTGGATTTCAACCTCCCAATGTTACCGTCAGTCAGCAGAGACCCTGACTTGCTGAGAGGAAGGCCCATTCTGTTTTGTAGTGGAGTTGCTCCAGATGGGTCAGCATCAACGGCTGCAGTCTGCAGGACCAGCGTGGCACTGAACGGGGCCCCCTCAAGGTGCAGCGACACAATGAAATGTGCCGGGCCTGTTTTATCCTGGGAGCCACCAGGTGTGTAACGGCTCATCTCGCACACCACTTCCTGCTCATTGCAGTCTGCATGGAGCAACTCGTCTCCATATGGGATCTGAGGCGATGACACTGCCACAGACATAAGAGAAAGGTATAGGTAAAGGCATTGACTGAAAGGTTCATTTCAACAGCTCATGGAGTCATTATCTTGTGGCGGAAGAAATGAAAAGCAAACCTCTGGCCTCCAAGATAGTTACATCTGGGTCCGGCTCCGAAGGCGGGGTGAATGGAGTGAGTGTTTCAGGTAGCTGGTCTGGGCTCACGGCGACATCTCTCAAGACAAGAGTGGCCGAAGTACGGCTAAAAGGAGACCCGCCTCCCATTTCATCCACCACCCCTTCTTCCACCAGAGCGCAAGACAGCACCACATCTGCTCCCCCTTCAGCTGAAAAATATACAAAAATACTTGTGTGCATTGAATTAAGAATAGCTTCTAGAGCCCAAGTCTGTGCTATTTTGGGTTGTCCCAGAAAGATGACCAACGAGTTGTAAAATGGGCCGTGGCTTTTGGTCGTGGCTCTAAAAAGGTTATGCTGGGTCATACATGAGAGAAGTTCAAATATGGCCGTTATGGCCATTTTTTTTTTCAGCCAAAATAGCCAGAACGTAATCGAAGTGTTCGATTCTTGCAACTTCATCGGTTGTGCGCAGATGGATGATGACGCAGGCGCTTAATTCTTGTTAATCGATATTGGTTGTATAGGCATCGTACGAATTCTACATCAAATAGGCCTATATTAGATCCACGTATCACAGTGTGGCTTTCGATTAATAAACATGTATTGTCTGACAATGTGTCAATGACACATTGTCAGACAATGCATCAAATGGATGCTGTAACTGTTTACTGTGGGTATGCCTAATATTCTTACCAGAACCGCATGTTGCTAAGTATCCAATAAGTAAGACGTGTAACATATTGCGTAGTCTCCTTAAATGTTACAAATCCATAATATTGCCAATGTTACGGTATGAATCCGGTAGAAAGAATAGACAGGCTACTTTCACTTTCAGTTAGGCTACTGTATGTTATTTCTATAACTCAAAGTTGTCGTTCACATTAAAGTAGTTATTTGAATACGTTTAATTATTGAAATACATCTATAGAAAATGCACTTGCTGTGCTTAGGAGATAGGTCAGACTTTTAGAAGTATTTTAACGAACCGCGGTAGTTCTCGTAGAAGCGAAAGTGTACGAATGCTTGCAGGTGATATGTTTTGTTCCTTGTAAATTATGATATGTGCGCATGTACGTATTTTGGGCAATGTCGTACAATGTGCCCCGAGACAGACAGACAGACAGACCCCGCGGTGGAGTCTGTTGGGGAGAGAAAGAAGTTTGCTACTGTTCGTGGTAGCCACTGTTTTTCCCGGGGGGTTAGGGTTGGTTTAGCGCTGTGACGTTTGATAATCTTAGTGCCTAGCAGCTATTGTATCTTAGGTTTTATTAGGTTTTGTTTGGGGTTTAGCCGCAGCATTTATACCGGGGACATTAGCTTTGTGATTAGCCATGTTACATTTATATATATATATATATATATATATATATATTTATATATATATAACTTTTATCTACTTTAAGTTT
>JAODUG010000008.1:2841653-2854278 GCA_027564795.1 Aphredoderus sayanus
CGCACAGAACGGTCACCGCGCCGACCAGATATCACTAGTAGTTTCTCGGGCAGAGGAAGCAGGGCTCCCTCTGATGTGGAGGTCGGGCGGCAGCAGGGCGAGAGGGGAAGAAAGCCGAGCCTGGGGATTGGGGGGGGGTGGGGGGTGGGCAGTATGGCTGTCACATTGTAACCTTGGGGAGACGTGTCTTCCGGGAGCTGCCAGTTAACACAAGCAATGGCGTTCGGAATGAGGTCACCCTCGCATCCCATAGTAAAGTGTGAGGGGGCCCCACCTCGTCCCACATCACACTATACACCACAGTCAAGGGAAGCCCCGCACCCTGCAGCCAGGCTAGGTGACCAGGACGAGGCCATCTTGGGGGGGGGGTAGAGATTTTAAAGCGAGGGAGTTATTTATGAGAGTGAGGTGAAGGGATGATGGGATGAGCGTAACAGAGGCGCCGGACGTGACAGTGGCCATCGCTCATCGCCACGGCGTTGCTGCGGGAGACAGCGGCAGGACGTCACTGGGAGAAAACGGGGACACAAAAGGAGGAATACGACATGGATGAGTGTAAAACATAAAAGAGGAAAGCCTTAGCAAAGCAGTGTGCCAATACACTGAGGGAACACTGCGGGTACGACGACTGGAGAGAAAAAAAGTGTGTGTGTGAGAGAGAGAGAGAGAGAGAGAGAGAGAGAGAGAGAGCCTTGCCAACGAGTAATTATTCATGTGCTCATGGTGAGCAGGATGTCAGAGAGTTCAGGTGGGCAAGCCACCGGCAACCAGGGTCCCGGACTACTATGGAGTTTGTAAATGTTTGGTGCCAGTCTCACACTGACTCATCTGATTCAACAAATGAGCCCTTAAGGAGCACTAAATATCTTCGAACGGTGTCACAGAGTAAGGGGGGAAAGCCACACTGACGTCATCAGTTGCTCAGGAGGACCCTCAGAAAACCCCACTTAAAGGCCTTGTTCAATAATGATGTACGAGCAATAATTTCTCCATGAATAAAATAAGTAGTGCCAGTCTTCCCTACAGTCTAAATATATATGAAGACAAAGTAATGCAATGTTAACATTCCAGATGATTAATCAATCAAAGGCATAAAAACTGCAGAAAGATAAATAGACATTTTTGTGTTTTTAAATGCGTACTGGTCTATTGTGATCTTTTACACTTTGATATTTTTAGACAGACATTATCTTCAAATCAGTAATTATACCCTATCATTTCCAATCTCATCATAAAATTCCTCTTATTTTTCCTACATTTATTACACTGAAACTTCCCCGTTGTCCTTTACTGCTTCAACCTAACCCCATTTTAACACCCTGTCCCATTCTACGTGCACCGGCTTTCTCCCCCCCCCACAACTGCTATCTGTGATTTATCTGCCTCAGTTCCAATATTTGTCGGCAGTGTGTTTTCTCCCTCTTGTCTAAATGTCACCCCTTCTTCTAAGACAATATAGGGAGTCAGAGAAAGGAAGAACGAGAGGGCAAATGCAGGGGAGATAGAGGAAGGGGTGGGTGGGGAGGTTGGGGGCACTCGTAAAAACGAGCAACAAAGTTTGGGAAAATTAAACATTAGGTAAGGTACTTTCTCACATGCATATACATATAGGTGGAAATGTGCTGTGTCAGGGTTGATATGGGAATTTCACAGGACATCTCATGGATCTGTAAGCCTGTTGCTAATTATGGTCTAGAATTAGCAGGAGCGTGGTCTTATAAAGTGTTCAATGTTTTTTTGTTACGTTAGATGTGCTTTGTGACTTGCATTCAAACACAAACATATACATAACATTGTACAGCACATCAATTATACTGTACATAAACCCAATCCAATAGACACACTCTTGGGTTGGACCCACACAATGTTTTAAATAATAAGCAGGACTCATCTTATGAGTTGCACTGAACCAAAGGTTCCCAAACTTGGTTGGGATTGCTCAGGGTGTGAAATGTATTCCCAATTTTTAAATTTACTTTTTAATTACTTTCATCTAGATTATATTGTATAAAAAATGTGCATACATTTCGCAATGCTGTTTTCAGTTGTTTATTCTGTATACATTGTTGAGCCGTATGTTTTTTGGGGGGTCACGGGTCAAAAGGTTTGAGAACTACTACGTTAAACAAACATATAAACACATTGAAGGGCCTGGCATTTCTCAATGTCAGCGTTAATGTACTGTAATGTAGTGTAACTGTTATCCCACCCCAAAGTCCACCCCTCCTTTTGTCACTCCACATCTCTCCTGTTCTCCTTCTCCCACCCTCACGCACTACCTCCTTTATAACCCATTACTCCCATCTCACAATTCTCACTTCTGTGCTGTTTTTTTAACGGACTGGAAACTCTAGCTTTCTTGGAAAGGAGCTGAAGGCCTATATACACAGCCCCATGATGCATTTTTTCAAAAATAATATTTATTTTGAGTAGCATTACTTTCAGAAAACAAAATTTTTGTCTGAGCTTTAGGCAGATTTAAAACAAATTTAAAAATACAATCAATCCCGGACTTGTGGACATGACATTTAGTCTCAATAGGATAATATTTGCTTAAAAATCATACCAGCTTCTGGGCATGCTAGTACAAAAGAGGACACTGAAAATCAAACTCACTGAGAATTTGGATTAAATTTGAACAGTTTCCAAGAACGGGTCAGGGCATTCACTGGTGAGTACAGCACTGTTCTCTGAATTCTGAAAATATGCTTTAAATTTAATTTTGGGAAAAAAGTTATTAAGTTACAATAAAATACAATTTACTGATTTTTAAATAATGTTTATGTAATCTTTTGTCTTTAACAGATATGTGGGGACAATCCCCTGACTCATGCCCAGAAACAGAGCGATACCATAGAACGTAGAGACAGACATACAAACAGACTGACAGACAGACGACGCAGTGTAACTGTGACGAACAGGAAGCTTGCCTTCCTACGACCCCGCCTGACACACGGAGACGGACAGACCGACAGTCTGATGCCAACTGTCTCCGCTGTCAATCTCACGGCACCACTCCTCCTGCTGTTGCTATGGGCAACCCACCCCACCATGGCAACCAACTGGCTGTAAGTCTGGCGTGCAGGAAAGGAAGAGAAAGAGGGAGTTTGTTTGTCATGCTATAACTTTTAAAAGATGGTGACGTGTCTCTAAATCTCTTTCTGTCACTCTCCCCTTTCTCTCTTTGTCGCGGTGACCTTTTCTCTTTTTCTCCCTCTGCCTTCACTGTGCATTCTCTGTCTCCTTTGTCTGCTGGCCATCCCCTCGTTTCCATTCTCCCGAAAACACTTATTGTCACCTACTCTTCCTTTCTCCCCATCTTGCTCTGCTGAGTGCCCATTCTGGACTCTTCCCACTTTTCTCCTATTCGTCCCCATCTCTTTCCTTGCGTGTCAATAATCCAACCTATTGTGAGTTACCATATCAACCCCCACCCCCACCCATTGTGTCCCAGCTCCCTGGCGAGGCTGCCTCGCTCAAGGTCTGTGTCGGGTGCTGCCCCCTGTGCACGACTGAGAGGACTGTCCCCAGGGCAGGTGGGGGTGTGCAGGTCTCGGGGGGAGGTCATGGAGTCCGTGCGCAAGGCGGCAGAGATGGTCATAGAAGAGGTACGGGGTGGGGGGCCAGAGAGCTGCGAAGCATCCCGATTACCATCTGCAGGCATCGTAATCAATAACCAATGGTGTTTTCAGTCAGTGGGTTACTGTCTACTTCCCAGTGCCAGCACCAGTTCAGGAACCGCCGCTGGAACTGTTCCACCACCCCACGTGGGATCAATGTGTTTGGCAGAGTCATGAACCAAGGTAAGCCTGCGTATGGTAGCTATTGGTATAGGAGGCACTGCTAGGGAGCAGAGGTCCACTGGTGTGTTATGCTCTGCTTATGACAAAACAGGTACACGTGAGGCAGCCTTTGTGCATGCTCTGTCCTCCGCTGCCGTGGCAGTGGCTGTGACGCGAGCGTGCAGCCGGGGGGAGCTAGAGAGGTGTGGCTGTGACAGGAAGGTCAGGGGGGTCAGCCCTGAGGGTACGTTTGATGGCATTCCCTAAATGTCTAATATTGATAGTTGATCGGTAAAGCAAAGCCGTGCAGCTGTCAAGAAGTCGTCAGTCGTCAGCCTAGATAAGGCCTTTCTCTCTCATCCCAGGTTTTCAGTGGTCGGGGTGCAGTGACAACCTGTCCTATGGGGTGGCGTTCTCCCAAACCTTTGTGGACGAACCGGAGCGCGCCAAGGGGCTGTCAACAGGTCGCCCGCTCATGAACATCCACAACAACGAAGCCGGTCGGAAGGTTGCAGACGACGCCGCTGCTGATCATTTGATGACATTAACCGCTATCTTCCTCCCTCTCGCATTCGTTTCTAACTGTCCTTTTTTTGTTGTCTTCTTGCCCTTTTTAACAAAACCCCATCTTCAGGCCATCCTCCATAACATGCAGGTGGAGTGTAAGTGTCATGGCGTCTCTGGCTCCTGTGAGTTGAGGACCTGTTGGAAGGTCATGCCTCCCTTCAGGCGTGTCGGTGCTGTGCTCAAAGAACGCTTTGATGGTGCCACAGAGGTATCTTCCCTCATCTTCCCTCCTTTCTTCTCCTCCACCGGGGGATTTGAAAGCGTTCCGCTCTAAGCTCTGCAGACACCTTGTGTCAAAACCTTCTTTCTGATCACACTTCGCCCAGGTTCGACTGACTCGCATAGGATCCAGGACCGCCTTGCTGCCCCGTGACCCCCAGGTCAAACCCCCTGCTGCCAGAGACCTTGTATACCTTGCTGCCTCCCCAGATTTCTGTCATCTTGATCCAGACAACGGTATACCAGGGACAGCAGGCAGGCGATGTAACGGTGAGAGATAAAACTGCCGTATTTGCAGCACAACCCTTTAAAGTCAAGCTCCATAAATTCAACTTTTATTCAGAATAATCTCTTTATTCTGGACAGCCACATACTCTCAGGGCTTCCACTGTAAGTGAAATTACAAATTCCCTGACTTTCACGGATGAGAAATCTGAATTTCCAGTACCTATAATTAATGGAAAAACAGGCCACTAGTCTGTGTAAAATGGGCAGCCAGCATGGCAACGATTAACATTGCCTACATGTAAACATTCAGACCAATAGTTTCAACATTTGTTGAGACATCTGAAAATGTAAAACCACTTGAAGTAAAATTTTGAAAAATTGCAACTGAAATTCAAACATGCTGCAAACTAAATGCCCTGAGATTTCATGATTTGACCCACAAAAAAAAAAATCAATGGAATAGACTTTTTTTTTATATTCCGTGATCCACTTTGTAAACCCGCTACAAAAATGGCAGTTCTTTCTCTGAGGGAGTAACCATTTACTGTATTGCTCCCATTGTAGGGACATCGCGGCTGGCACCGGATGGCTGTGAGCTGGTGTGCTGTGGGCCAGGCTACAAAGCGGGTCGGGCTGAGGTGGTGCAGCGCTGCTCGTGCAAGTTCTCCTGGTGCTGTTCAGTCCGCTGCCAGCAGTGCAAAAACACAGTCACTATTCACACATGCAGAGTATGAGGGGATCGAAACAAGAAAATAAGCTCCTGACAAAGACATACGCTGCACGTAACAGCTAACAACCCACTGGACAGACACTCTCTATTGAATGAATTAGTGAGACACAATAGTGTTTTTCATATGGAGCATTCTTAGTCCATGGTTATCTTAGGTGTTGTCCTTAAGTTAACTCATTTTCATCCTATAGCAGATGTCTATGGAGGGCAAAGTTATAGATTTGTCTTTCTAACCATGCATTAGACTGAATGTAAAAGCAGGGACCACTACAAACATTAAGCACAGAATTCTTGTTTGCAATATTTTTACCTTTGTTTCAAGGTTAAATATTAAGACATAAATAAACAGACATGCAACTATGTTTGTCCAAATGCATGTGTACATTTCACCTTAAACTGACAATGCTTTTAAAGCTGACCTTAACCATAACTAACCAGGGGTAAAAATACAGCACTTAATATTTTACAATTGTCAGTGGTTTGAGTTCAGTGCCTTAGGATAGCAAGTCTATATTGTACATTGTGGCTGTATTTATGTCTTTTTACCTCTTTTCTGGCTTATTTATTTGTATATCTGCCATTCTAGGTCCACATCCTTATTTCAGTAGTGATCAATTGCAATAATTTCTGACTTTTATCAATGTCTGTTTTGTTTGTTGTTCCCCAGCTTATGAAAAATGTTGCATGCTGCTGCACAACCACTGATTTTAGAAATGTGTCAGAGCATGATTAAATATTGTAGTTTGCTCAAACTTTGAAGTGTTTTCCCACTAATTCTCTGAAAGCTTTGTCATGCATTGCTATTCCATGCCAGTAAAAGCTACAGTACCAGCAAACTACAGTATCTTAAAAGGGATAAGCTGATATTTTGTCCCACTGTGTGTATATATATATATATTATCTCAGATTTTCCCTTAATATACACTAATAGGCTCACTAACAGCAAGTTTATATACTGTACATACAAAATAATACATTTGTGTCAGTTAAACCATTTTATTACAAACATTCTGTGATTAGTCACCCAGAAATTACTATGAAAAGTTATCATTTCATTCTTAAGGAGTTACATTGTAATTGTTATATCAATCACACCAAATTGGTAGTCTAGCAACAAAAAACAGAGGATAAAATAAAAATAAAAATGTTAAAATGTATAACTGCTAAAAAATAAATTCCCCCAAAAAATAAAGTCACATAATTAATACAACATACACAGCACAAGTAAAATATAATAAATGGATGCATGTTGCCACCTGAAAAAAGGCACTTGCCTTTGTAGTGACAATGTGCTTGGTATTCCCAATGTTCACTGGGACTTGGAAGAAAGTAACCATTATCTACAGCTACCCTGATCTGGAGTGAAAAGAATTTGTGCTTTCTTCATACAACTCGAAATTGGCAAACAGTCAAAAATACAGTACCACCTAAAATTAAGTTGCTTCTTTAAAGTGTAATACCATTGTATTGTAAGTCACTTAATTCTAAGTGTAAATAATGTTTTTCCCCCTATTTAGTTCTTCGGTCTGAGCACAAATGCCCAGGAAGGTCACAAAAAGCAGGAAAAACAAAGTCAACTGCAACCATATACACATATCATTCTTTAAAAGGGGAGGCATTTCAAGAGGCAGGGGGGCCAGCCCCACCGAAGTATCAGAAGGGAAACAAATTTTCTAGAAGCTATCATAACCGAGATATGTGAAATGTATTATTTCACTTCCTCTTTGCCACGTTCTCAAACCATATAAAGAAGGCACAATAAGTGTACATGAATCCATCTCCCTTACCCATTGTTCTGTCCTTTTTAAAAGAGGTTGACCATTCCTCTCTCCTGTTTTGTATTCACAAAAGCTAGATCTTACTTCTTTTCAGCTCTCACTCCTACTCTATAGAAGAATACAGCGTTTCTTGGGTTTGGTCTCAGGTGGTTCCAAGGCTGCCAGAATGGCTTCATCAAATACATTCTTCAGACCTCTCTGTTTGAGAAAGAGACAGTTAAGCGCACAGTGGGTAAATATTCCTCGTCATTAAGCATCCACTACTTATAATTTAACAGTGACGTGTGCCCTCATACCTGCGTGAGGGCAGAGCATTCCACATATTTGACAGCTCTGAGGTCACGAGCCAGTTTATCTCCACTCTCAGGTGACAGGGGGCGCTGTTTGTTCTTGGCCAGCTTGTCTACGGTATTGCTGTCATCACGAAGATCTACCTGAGTACCAACTAGTAGGAAGGGTGTACGTGGACAGTGATGAGAGATCTCAGGAACCCACTGGGTGGGTGGCGGTGGGGGGGGACAATAGAAAAATAATTAATTGGACACGAGCCTCTTCAAAATATGTGAAAAACAAACACATTGCCAATAAAGAAAAAGAAAAAGACATGCAAGATGAATGCATAAATAAAATGAGTGACATTAAATCACTAACTTTCTCACGGACGTTCTCAAAAGATGAGGGGGAGACGACAGAGAAACAGACAAGAAACACGTCTGTTTGTGGGTAGCTGAGAGGCCGCAGCCTGTCATAATCCTCCTGACCTGAACAGCAATCAGAAGGAAAAGAGGACTGATTTTCTATCAAATTAAATCTAAAACATGAACATAACATGAATTACCACAATAACAATAGTATTAAAAATACTAAATTAAAATACAAATGACATTACCTGCTGTGTCAAAAAGACCAAGTGTGTAAGGCTCTCCTCCAATCATAACAGTGACTGCATAATTATCAAAAACCTTTTGGACATACAAAATAAATATTTTTATCTCAAAGAAAAGTCTTGAGACTGTGTAAATGCATTATATTATAATGTTAATGGCAATTATAAATTAAAATCAATAAGCATTTACAATGCCTATGTGCAAATGCATAATAATATGCATTTAAATGTTAACAAGAAATAAGTGTAGTTTAGAACCTCGATAACATACGTTACAACCTAACTTGGCATGAATGCATTTTAAAGCTCTCTTACCGTAGGCACATATTCGGAGGGGAACTTGTTTGTTGTATAGGAAATCAGCAGGCAAGTCTTTCCTACTGCACCATCCCCTACCACTACACATTTTATAGTCTGCATCTATTGGCGAGACATAGCATAACATGAACACAGGAAGTCTACAGACAGGCGGGTACATGTACATTCAACCAGAAAGGAAGTAAAAACAACAGACTAAATAATACCCCCTCAAGGACACTGTGAAAACTGTACTCATACATACATACATACATACATACATACATACATACATACAGTGTGTGTATGTACTGTATATTATTTTTTAATAGTCTCTCATTGGAGACTGAATTTATGAAATAGCATTTGGGGGAGGGGGGATCCCGTATAGACTTGTTTTTATAACCCAGACACTGGCAGCGAAAATCAACGCATATTAAGACAGCATAGAATCATTTAAAAACACAGAGAATGGGCTTTAAGTTGGTACAAAACACTACTGTAGTGTGTTGTATGAAATTTGCGGTGAATGAGCACACAAGCAACCTACCAAAAGTTCTGCTCAACAACACTTACAGTTTACCGTATACAGTAATTAGTATACGTTCTGATCTAATAACATAGTTTTATGGAGAATGAAATGCACAAATAGGATACTGTACTGTACTGTACAGTAACAGTAACGTACTATACTATGTGTCCATTACATTTTTTATACCTGACAAAATGAGATTATTTTTGTTGTGACGTGGCGTCCTACAGAATACATAAATACATTAAGATAGAACAGTATAGAAAACACATACATAATCGTGTAAACTAAATAAATGACTGTCACATTTATATAGGCTAGTAATGTTAACGTTTGACTAACTTGTAGTTAGCTTGATGGCTAACCAACTTGACACTTTAGAGCTCCAGGTTTACTATTAAAAAAAATTGTAGATCTACAGATTGTTTACATTACTTCAGAGTTAGAGCCATGTTAACGAGCCATACTAATAATTTCACAAAACAATGTTAAACAAATATAGATCAATTTATTTTAATACAACTCACCGTATTCTTCTGACAGGTTAGGCGTTGGTTACATCCGGGTTTGAGAGTGAGTCAAATTACTTTTGCGCAATTGCAAACCAAACCAAAAGTAAAATAGAAGCAGTGACACCTACTGGACAGACGTCACCAGTCAACTGTGCTATGACGGTAAGTTATAGATAAATGGCAAGAATGTAACCATTTACACTTATGGAAAGAAAGATAATATATTTGGTCATTATTTGATTTGCAAAACGGGGAGGGCAGTTTTATTCATTATGCTGAACTATGCGGTAAAATAATATAATATCACGCTTCCAATCCAATCACAAAATACAATAGACTTAAAACATTTCCAAATAAATAATTATTTTGTTTTTCTTGCTTTAAATCTTCCTGGTTTCTGGCATAATCTCCCCATGCAGTCATCCCTAAGAACATTACATAGGCCTACTTTACTAACATCATGCCACATGCCATGATGCCATATAGGCTACTTATTAATGCCCATAATATGGCCCAGGTGAATTCCTTAGACTCAGATTTAACTTTGAACAAAACATTTATTGGTTCTTTCTTTGTGATATCATTACATATTCCTGGTTGAATTTGCATGCATGATTATTGCCCATATTTCTTTTATTTTCTAATCCACTATCATTGTCAGACATTTTAACTTATTTACAATAAAACTGAAGATCTTTGTGTGCATGTGATTTTCATTTGAGCAAATTCTTCATACACAAAGCATGATTGTTTTAAACATCCTCCAATTATGAGCATTCCACAATGAACGATTCTCTAAAACGAATTTAACAAAAATGCTAGTAAATTGTATTCATTTGTAAGTGAAAACATATTACTTTGGGTTAACAGTGCTTTTATTGTATGCTGTATTTAACTTTTTGTTTAATTGTTTAATTTATATGTATGCCTATTTTGCTCGGTATTAATAGTATTACATTGTAATGTATTACAGCCTACTTGGCTGTTTGTTTTGAAAACATTTACCAAAGCTTTAGTTAGGCCTATCTACTTTTACACTTTTTGTGTAACTTGATCATCGTATAATAGTCTAACATGGCCTTTTATAGATTAGTGTTTATTTAAATATAATTAGAAATCAGATTTTATATTATATACAAACATTTTGCCATAATTTTTCTGAAATTATGGTAGAATGGATGGGTAGTAAGCATCTTCGTTTCGGCCTACTTTTATTTTGGTATTATTTTACTTTGATTTTGAAAGATTACGGCGGAAGTTTGAACTACCACTTCACATGCTGACTTTACTGTGGTTTTGCTTCCTTTGTCAGAAGGACTTCCGTTTTCATGTTTGTTGCAGGTATCTGGAAAATACATTTGCCATCCGAGGGGTCTCCCTGTCGTTTTAGTAATCTGTACTCGTCGCTAGTGGTACTGAGTCTGCTTTGTTCACAGCTCGACAAGAGTGTGTCTCCACAAGTGCACTCCAGTCTTGAAGACCGACTATTTACCTAGCTAGCTGGCTAACATCAGCTAGCTGAATTATCTAACATGTTTCGATACTTGAATGACGTTGATGACAGCCCTTTCATGATGTAAGTATTGACATTTACATGATGTATGCTTGCAGACATTTTCCTTTTTGAAATTGCGAAGAGACATTTCTCTGTGCGTCGATAACAGGCTAGCTGTCTCGTGTAATACTGTCTTGAGGCAGGTATCTTTACTAACAAGCTCATATGGGCCTGCCATAGTCCACCATATTGGATGGCCAATAACAGTCCTCAACAAATTACGTATTTAAACACCGTCTAGCGAACGAATTCCTACCTTCATTGAATGTGATTAAATTTGTTTCGGATTATGTTGTTGTTCTCATTAATTGATGTGATGCAATTATGAATTCAACATCATTTCAGCAGATTTCAGTAGTCTTTATCCTCGCCTTGTTTTCAAAATAGCATGTATCCTGCTACACTATGTGTGGAATTTATTTTCTTCTGGAGGGAAGACAAATCGTGATATTCTATATTCTTTAGGGATCCATTTGCCACCCATAGGCAGCAGATGAGGAGTCTATTTGGATCCTTTGGCTTTGAGCCCTTTCCCCTCGCCCCCCAGATTCAGCCACCCCGTGCACCCCACCTACAGGTACCTAGAATCAGTTTAACATTCTGTTGTGTTGTTAGAACATGTTCAGATCTGGAAGTAATATCTGTATTTGTTATACAATTTTCTTTAGGCAGGTGCACTGACTCCTTTTGGCATGATGGGAATGGTGAGTGATTATTCCTGTGTTTTAGAATAGATCCTAATTTAGCTGTGTTCTTATGAGATGAAAATAGTGGCTGTTAGGTTTTCAATAGCTCATTGTTCTTCTCAGGGTGGAGGATTCATGGATATGTTTGGTATGATGGGAGGAATGATGGAAAACATGGTGAGTTAATTTTCCTATTAAAACAATGCAGTGTGAAAACAACCAAGTCTTTTTGCTTTTCTTGATTCACTGCTTGTACATCTTCCAGGAAAGGATGTCCGGTGCTTCCCCAAGCTGTCAGACCTACTCTTCCTCGACAGTGATCTCCTATTCGTCCTTAGACTCTGGAGCTCCTAAAGTGTTTCAACAGACCAGTGAAATGAGAACAGCACCTGGTGGGGTAAGACTATATTTGTTTATAAGCGTTAAATAATAAATTTCCAAGTACTTCAGTCTTCATGGAAGTTAGATTATTACAGCAGCAAAGTAGGACATGAGTACCCTGCATGTTTTAGATGTCTTCCTGCTCTGACACACCAGATTCAAATGGGTTGTCATCAGGGTTCTGCGGGGTCATTTTGAAACAGGTATGTTAGAACAGAGGGCCCCCAGGACCAGGACTGGCAAACGCTGCCCTAGTATGTATGTGGCCTAGTGTGCATCTTTAGCTCTGTTTACATATCACTTGTCCCTCACCTCAGATTCGTGAGACGCGCCAGGCAATGCGCGACAGCGAGAGCGGCCTGGAGCGGCTGGCCATAGGCCATCACATTGGCGACCGCGGCCATGTAATGGAGCGCTCACGGAACCGACGCACTGGAGACCGCGAGGAGCGACAGGACTTCATCAACCTAGA
>JAODUG010000008.1:2869038-2899597 GCA_027564795.1 Aphredoderus sayanus
TGTGTGTGTGTGTGTGTGTGTGTGTGTGTGTGTGTGTGCGTGCGTGTGATTATAAACAATTCAGTTTATAATCAATTTATTATCTGAAAGATAATCTCCCTCTTAATTCAGTTAAATTCATTTGAAAGATGTTTCATATGCATGCCATAACAAACTAATTAGAGAGTATAAATACATTAAGGAAAAAGTGCAGATTAAGTGTCGGTTTATATGAGTCCTTGTTAAGATATATTTGGCCACTGTAGAAGTGCACTGTTGTACACTCAATTATTCTAGTTGGTATTTCATATATTGTCTTCTAGGTGTAAGTTGGCCCAAGAGAATGGCTGGGGGGTGATGGTGAGCCACCGGTCAGGAGAGACAGAGGACACCTTTATAGCTGACCTAGTGGTTGGCCTCTGCACTGGACAGGTACACACACACACACACACACAGTGTCCACCCACCCAAGGTGATCATATCAAAGTCCTGTCAGGAAGGGGGGGCTCACGTCACAGTATTATGCAGCATATAAACAAGGGAAAACTGAAGTGAACAACGCAATTAAAGTTCATATTGTGTGCCATAGCAACAACAAGACAAACACTGTGCATTGCAATCATCTAAACTTGAATTCGTGCAGCAAGACATTCCTATAGTAACCTATGGTTCAATGTCTTATCCAACTGCAATAAACCAACACTGCACTTGGCTCAGTGCAATTCTTTGTGGTTATGTCCCCCTGCAGATAAAGACTGGGGCTCCCTGTCGCTCAGAGCGTCTGGCCAAATACAATCAACTCATGAGGTTGGTATTTAGTAGGTACTCAGGTACTCTGATGATGCATGGCGAGAGAGAGAGCCTTGTCATTTAAATTTTGCGTTAAATGGCGTGTCTATTTCTCAGTTTATTCATATCTTCTTCTGTCATTTTCACGTTCTGCCACCTGCTCAATGTCGTCTTTTCTTGCTTGTTTTCCCCCATTCTCTTCGTCTCAGGATTGAAGAGGAGTTAGGGGACCAGGCCCGCTTCGCTGGGCACAGCTTTCGCAACCCTAGTGCCCTTTGAGTGGCATGCCACACGCTCTCCCCTGGCAGACATATAAATGAATTCACATTAATTAGATCTCAAATCACTAAAAATGCTTTAACAGTGTAGTAGCTATATTGAGCTGATACTTAGATAGGGTGTTTAGCACATTCACTAGGGCCAACTGCAGCAGAACCTGCACGGGGAGAAGTGGTGTTCCTGCTTTCAGCAGTCGAGCACTTTTCTCTTCTGCCGTTGGTCTTTTCTCTGTTTTCCAATCCGTCTATCCACCTCGTTTTAAAGTCTGCAGATGTGCGTTGGCATTTATCTCCTGATGTTTCCTTCTCTCTGTTCTCTTGTTGCCTGTGAAAACATTCAGTGTCTGTGCTATAGTGCTTGTTCATATTTAATTCTAAGGCTATTAAAACTCAATATTCACGAATTCACATTTTGTCTAATTCCTTTGATAGAGGATATCATTCTTCAGTAAACTCAGTAAAAAATTGTTTTAAACAATTATATATATATATATATATATATAAATTGGGGTTATCATTGGTGCAGGATCTGATGCAGGCAGGTTTGACAATGTATTCATATTTACTTTACCAGGCTATATCAAGATCAAGAACCGTTTCAACCAGGGGCCATGTTTATATTTTGTAACAATACACCGTACAACACGAAGGGCGTCCTTTTGCATATGCTGCCGACAGCGTCCGTTGCTGCTACAGCACGTCAGCACACACGGTCGGTAGATGAATCATCAGATGCACGCGCAGAACGGAGCAGCAGGGGGAGCGCGAGCCATGTTTGTGTCGGATAAATGTAGGCACGCAGGCGCAGTGGGGTGCTCTCCGACGAGGTTGCCATGGTTACTACACAATAGGAGACGGGACAGGGGGCTGTGTGAAGGGGAGAGAGAACGACAGGAGAGAAGGGAGGAGGTTTGCAGACCCGCTTCACTGGACACACCGTTGCAAGCTTGCACAGACTAAAAGTAGCGTCGTCTGGCCAAACAAAAAGAGTGTTGAACACAGAGATAATCAGTGATTGCAAATGCGAAGTAGCCTAATTTACACTATTGGGAAAAGAAATATGAGGGTTTGGACCAAATTAGTTTTAATTGTAACAATTTAACAATTTAATTGTCTCCCACTACGGTCATTAGATGCGTAAACGTATTATCCAGGACTGGGCCATATACTGTATATGTGGCCATAGTAGAACAAAGAATATGCTTATTGATATGGCTTTTTAATGGTTCATCACAAGATCATATGAAATGGGAATTTTGGCATGAGGCAGAACCATCCCCTACAGTAAAGGTGACTGTGGAGGGAGACGGCTAAGCAACAGAAAGAAAAAAACCTCTTGATCCCCTCCCTCTCCAGAGTTTTGGCCCTCTCTGCGCCTCTTCCTTCTCCTTGCCTCACTCCCTCCTTCTCCCCTCTCTTCGAGCGCCCCCTTTCCTTATGCAAATCACGCCCTCTTCTCGCTAGCTTTCTCGCTCTCTTTCTCTCACCCGACGTGCATCCCTCGCTTGCCCCTCTGTTGAAATTGTGACTGTACCGAAGGCGAAAAAAGTGCAAGTCGTCTTGGAGGAAGGGGGAGTGGGGGAAAAAGAAAAGGGGGTGGGGAAGAGGCAACCGTACGCATCAATTTGTACAGTCTTCTGTTGGCACCCCGTTTTCCTGCAACGACTTGAAACAGAATTCTTCTGCATTATTTGCGGTGCCGTTAAAATATGATCCAGGTCCGGCTTGTGTTTGTAGAAGCGTGCGCTTCTGCGTGTGTGTGTCAACGTGCAGCATAAACCGAAAAACAGAGAAGAAAGGGAGAGTGAGAGCGGGGGGACACGCATCGCTGGATATTATAGGTAAGGAGACGGAAAAATGGATGCTTGGTCTGGATTTGAAGCAATTCTTGCTGGCCACGTTTGTGTTCTCCCTCCCCTTTTCTTTGTGCGTTAATGATCATACTCTTGCGTTATGGCTAATTTATGCCACGGTTGATGAATGTAAAAAATACACAATCTAGCAGCAAATTTCAGCTAGAAAGGGGGAGCCGGTGTGAAATGCAATTCGCCATTCTACACCAGCATTCTCGAAAGACGTGTAATATCACGAAACTGTAAACTGCGATGGCATTCATTCTTGTCGTGAGCATATGTGCTGCTGAACACGGTTCTCATTGTAGGTGGACGATTCACGGCGTTGTACGCTGGTGGATATTAGAATAGCGTTGGCCGGTCGGCTCTGCGTGTGTATCAATAACATTTCGCGCAGAGAAAGAAGAAAGAAGAGTCGTTGCGGTGCCTGCTTGTCGGTGATGTAAGCAGTGCAACTGCATGCTGCTTTGCATCACGCGCAGTAGTCAATTTGTTTATAATGCATGGGCTCTGCGCGTGCGTGTGTGTGAGAGAAAGAGTGGGATACTAGTGTGCTGTTATGTTTAATGTGCTGTATTTGCGTTCTGGTTGTTAATAGATAGTGGTCAACGAACCAGCCAATTAACCTACAGAGAGAGGCCACCTGTAACTAAGATGCCAAATGTTATACGGCACCAGTTAGATGTTCCTGCTAACACATATTTGGTGCGCAATATAGGCTAGTTGGTCATATCTATGTTCAGTGATTCATGTTGTCTGAGTTGTTGTGTTGTATTTCAGTATATGCTGGCCTTATAATGGCCACATATCTCAAGCATAAATGTGTACGGGCAGCTAGATTCTACAATTATGATTGATTGAATCGTACGCTGCAACCTGCACGAATGTAATAATTAATGCATGGCCATGTGTACTAGAGCTGCCAAAGACTTTCATATCTGGAGTTTGCTATGAATCAAATTCATACACTAAAATCTGTGTAGCTATTTATTGCCTGCAAGTGAAGCCCATGAACATTCTATATTTCATCCATTGTACGTGCACTATTTATATCCTCATTCAATATACATGAGACTTTTTTTTCTCCTCCATAGCAGTGCATGAATGGATTACATGTGCCTATGTTGTCAGGCACACCCAAATTAATAAAGTACATGTAACAATGTAATAACATGGGCATAACTAATCTCCCCTCTGGCAGTTATACATAAAGTCCCAGTCTATGAGTCTGTTGGACAAAACCAGGTGACGTGGATCGCCATGCAAATGTAGATTTGGACTGCTGTGGTTGAAGGTGGAGGAATGGTGTGGCTCAGATTCCAAGATATTTCCATTAGGTTCATTGTCATCTAGGCCTTGCTGAGAGGATAGACATCGATGCCTTTTCTGTTCTGATGCTATTGTTTACATCCACAACCACAGTGCATTCTGTTGGTCAAAGGCTTGACCACATGCAACAGTGGGTCTGGGCTGCTGTGGTTAAGATAAAAAATATAAACTGGGTGTGTTATTCTAATTGGCATCCAAGCTATTGTGAACCAATGCATTTGCAGTTGTACAGTCAGATGTTTTATCTCTGCCCCGCACACAACACAGACTAGCCTATCAAGGAGACAGCACATGGCATCCTTTGTTATGCATCCTTAAATGACCTGTGTCTCTATTGCCCAATGCAATGATTTGTCTGTGGGCCTACTGCACAGATAAGGCCTAACCATCATCGTTTATTCTTCTCCACAGATTTTAGTAGCTCACATGGTGTGATACAAAAGCCACACATACAACAAGAAACACTTTACTCCCAGCAATGGCGTGTGTTATAAAATGGATGTTATAGAGAAGAAACAATGAAGACACGAACACATAAAGAATCGGTAAGAACCAACACCATTCCATCTTCCGCAGTGTCAGATATTTATTATATTGACTTATTGCAGTTGGGCTATTTTGATCCTGTACATAGTTTATTTATTTGTTGTTTGTTTATTTTGTATTCACGTTATTTCTTTCTGTACAAAATGAGTGAAGTCCTAATTTTAGTTCCTTCATAAATTGTATCTGTTTTTAGACGTAGATGAGAGACTGCTAAGAAAATGACACATTGGGGTGAATATGGGAGGGATTGACTTTCATGTTATTGTTTTGCATTACCAACTGAGATTGAGAAAATACAGTTGATGAGAGATTTTGGAGAGAACTGATGGGTGTGGTAGGAAACATTTAGAAATGAAGTTGCAAAATTCCATAAAACATCATTTATATGGGTTGTGGGTTGCTGAATGTATTTGACAATATCTACATCTATGTAGATGTTAGTGAAATGCCATTCTGAAAAAAGAAATTCTGTATATATATTTTCTCTCCTTGGCTTGATAGTCATTTTTCTATCTGCACTACCTTTTCTTTTCCTTATAGCACCTTCTTCCCCTCTGCTGTGTTTCTATTTATATCCTGGTATTCTTCTGCACCCCTCTCTCATCATTGTTTTTCTCAGTGTGCTGAGTTTGTACATTTCAACAACTTTCATTTTGCTTGTTTCTCCCTCCATGAATGTGGGGTGCTTCAGATGCCCATGCGGAGCGGGCGAAGGCGTGGCGGCAGCGAGGAGGGGAGGGGTAGGCGCCCGCACCCTAGCCCCACTCGCCCCGAGCGCAACGACAGACAAGCGGTTTGTCCCGTGTCTTTCCTCAATTGTTGTCTTGGCCACAACTTAACAAATGTGTGCGCTTGTCGCCGTGTCAGACAATATTAATAGGAAACTTACAGTAATTGTGTTTCAGGCAAACCCTAACGTTTGTGTGTGTGTGTGTGTGTGTGTGTGTGTTGTCAGTGTATGAGTCATCACCGATTGCCACAAATGTACCCTTGTAGTACTGTACCAGTGTTGTTTAGTGGTGTATCTTGTAGCCGAGCACTTTGAAATCTTTGATGTTTTGTGTCTTTGTGAGCAGCTTTCTTCTAAAAACAGATGTTGCTCAATTACGTATTCGAAGGCATCTCGCTGGAATTAAAACTCTCGTGTTTTTACAGCAGAGAGGCACTGGTGAGGATTTGGCTGGAAATCGCTTCAATCGCAGATCGCAAGGGCATGATTCATCTGAGAGTGAGGGGGAGGAGGTTGTGGCTCCTCCGAAAAGGCAGAAAATTCAGGTTAGTGTTATAATCCGCTAAATAAAATAAAAACCGTATTCCCACTATATATTACTATACACCTAAAACATTGTCTTAATGTGTTGTTTCCCTGCCAGGATTCAGTCTCGACCCAAAACCCACCCACCTCTACACATTCGACTGACACCTCCACTCCTTCCACCATTCCACCTCCAACCCCTGTTGCTAGCCAGTCACGGGAGAGTGACAATGAAGACGGCCAATCCCAGGGCAGCAGGAGTTCAGTCGTAGGGAGCCTAGCCAATAGCAGCAGCAGCCTGAGCAGTGGGCGGGACATAGACCAGGACAATCGCTCCTCGTCCCCGAGCCTCTCCGCCTCCCCCCTGGGCAGCCTGGACTCGGACTCGGACGGCCCAGAGTCACCCAAGCAAGGAGATCGGGAGAAAGGCAAAGAGGGGGCTGTGGGGAAGTCTGCAGGGGAGGACAGGCGAGCGACCAGAGAGGGGAGAGGGGAGGAGCCCTGCGCAGACGGAGACAAGCGTGAAGGGGATGGGAGAATGGAAGACTGCTCCTCTTATAAGCCCGCCTCCGCCCCCCGCGCCTCCTCCCCTCCGCCTCCTTCTCTGCGGGGAGCAGGGGATCCGGCGGGCGAGGGCGGCGGCGGCAGGAAGTCCTACTTCTCCCTGGACTCCAAGCTGGTGTGCAAGGCGGAGTACAGCGGGCCGGTGGCGGCCGACAGGATGAGCGCCAAGGCCGGCGCGCAGAGCGCGGCCAAGGCGGCGCTCTCCGGGGGAGGAGACTATCCCCACGGCAACCCGGGCATTCCCCACCCGCTTCCCCCGCCCCCCCTGCCTCCCCCGCCTGCCCTGAAGCCCCTGGAGCTGGGGGGGGGCGCCCCGCCCGGCGAGGGCAAGGCGGAGCGGGAGAAGCCGGAGAAGGCGGACAAGCTCCTGGACAAGGGCCAGGCCGCGCCCCCTTCCCTGCTGCTGCAGGCCGGCCCCCAGGCCCAGCCGCAGGGCCAGCCGCCCCCCCACTCGCCGCACTACGGCTCTACCGGCTGGCCGGGCGGCACGGCCGCCGGTTGCCAGGGGAGCTGGGGCTACGGCCGTTACCCCGGCAACCACCACCCGCACCAGCCCCCGGTGCAGCAGCAGCAGCTCCCCTCCGTGTACAACCCCCCGTCCTCCTCCCGCCACGCCTCCTACCTCCCCCACCCCCACCCCCACAGGGAGTACCTGCCCAGGTACGCCGGCGGGGGAGGGGACCGGGAGAGGGGCGGGGCTGCCGGGGAGAGGGAGAGGGAGAGGGAGAGGGGAGGTCGGGGGGAGTGTGGCGGGAGGGAGCACAACAGGGACTTCTCGGCTCCCATAGGCAACAGCGGCGGCAACGGGGGAGGGGCAGGGGGCGGAGCGGGTGCTTGTGGGGGGATGGGGGGGCCCAACGGCCTGCAAGGCAGGGAGTTTGGGGGTCTGTCGGTGGGCCAGAACCGGGAGTTCCCAGGCTCTGGCAGAGACGGGGCAGGCTTGGGCCCCGGAGGGAGAGACTTCGGCCCGGTGTTCAGGGACAGAGAGAGGGACCGGGACGCCAGCAGGGACTTCCCTCCGGCCAATCAGAACCCCAATAGAGACTTTGGCCCCAACGGAGGCGGAGGGGGGCATCCGCGCGACAAAGAGGGGGGCCGCTGGGGTGAGTTTGGGGCCCAGAGAGAGGTAGGCGGCTCCAGCAACCCCGGCAACAGCTCCGTCGCCCAGGGAAACCCTCCCAGCTCCAGCGGCGGGCTTCCTGTCACCCCGATGTTGAACCGAGATCCCCCTGCCTCGCCCCAGAACGCCCCCGGCCACCCCCCTCATCCCTCCCACCACCCGCACCCCGCCAACCCCTCCAGGGACTACCCTCCTGCCATGGACCCGGCCCCCTCCTCAGGAGCGGACCACTTCCACAGAGAGTACACCCCCTCCGGGGGGAAGGAGTACCCCGCGGGGGGCCCCCCGTCCTCCGGCCCCAGTCGAGAGTACCTCAGCTCTCCTGGGATGACCCCCAACATGGGGCGAGAGTACCCGGGCCCCGTGGGATCCCAGCACCCCCACCCACCGCACCCCCATTACCCAGCGGGGCCCCGGGACCGAGAGAGGGAGCGAGAGAGGGAGCCCGCCCTCCGGGAGCCCGGACTCTACCAGAACCGCGGGGGCCCAAGCCAGCCCCCTGCTCTGTCCCCCTCCTCCTCCTCCTCCTCCTCCTCCTCCTCCACCTCCACCACCCCCTCCTCCTCCGCCCACCACGGGAACCCTCCCGGGGGCCCGTACCCCCCGCCCCCGCACCCCCAGACATCCCACCCTCCGCCGACAGCGTCCGGTATGGGCGCCCCGAACGCACGCCCCGCCCACTACCAGCCGTCCAACCAGACGCCGCCGACGCCCATGTCCCCGCTGCCCAGCCCGTCCACCAATCCCATGGGAGGTTTCCCGTCGTTCCCCCCCGGGGCCTCGGCGGGGCCCGGCATGCCGCTGCCTGCCTCGGGCGGGCCCTCCACCTGTTCCCCCGGCTGCCGCCCCTCCCCCTTCCACGGCGCCCTGAACAGCCACCCCCCTCCCTTCAGCGGACCGTACCACTCCAACGGCGGGGGGACCGTGGCCAACAGCAATAGCAACAGTAGCATTCCCAGCAGCGGCGGCAGCAACAGCGGCTCCCAGCCCCTCTCACCGCAGCACGGCCAGAAGGGGGGGGTGGTGGGCCCGCCCCTCGGTAACCCCGGGAGCAGCAGCAACAACAACAACAACAGCGCTCCGGCGCCGCCCTCCAGCTCGGCGCTGCCCGGGGACGGGCACGGCGATTCGGCCCCCCCTGCCGCCCCCGTCATCAAGGAGGAGCCCATGGAGGACAGGGAGGAGAGCGAGACTCCGTCCCCGGTGTTGAGAAGCCCCTCCCCCGAGCCCAAGGCGGTGGACATTCCTATCCACGCCAGCCAGTCGGCACGGTGAGATGCAGTCCTACCCGGGGACGCTCCAGACACAGTACAGGCACCCGTGTTGCCCATGTTGTTGCACACTGTGAGCCGGTTGATTCTGGAGAGAACGTACGGGTGTGGTAGGAAACCTTAACCCTCGTAATGTACTCAGAAATCTTGTATTTAGCCACACGGAGGCGCCATCTGATTGTGTATGATTTGTGTGTTTTGTCAATTGGCATTGCTGAAGGTATTTATTTCTTTATTAATTATTTCTTTATGTATTTAGGTTGTTTTTTTGTGCCTTTTAACCCTGTTGGGTTTCAAACTCACACCTTGTTGTGCCAGCAGTGCACATCATATGTGTGCGTAAGCTGTAGAATTAGGTTTAGCGCCTTCTATCTGCCACAAAGAGCTAGTGATTTGGGTCATTCTGACCCAGAGGACATTACGAGGGTTAAGAAATTCGGTTTAGTCATGCTGTGGACCTTCACCCATAGTCTACCAGACAGCAGCACTAACATAATACCGGCCTGCAACCTGACCCATATTAAAATCTTTTTAAGAGGCAATTTATGATAATGAAAGTGAAACATATGTATGTGTAAATAAAGTAATATAAGTCATTTACTAATTCACCTGCACCACCAATTCCCGACCGCAACCAAACCCGAAATGTACAATGTCAATCAAATGTAACGATTCACCCCTGGTTGATGTAGGACTCTGATGCTGGCACCACTTTCAGTTATCATTAATGAGTACAGTATTGTACGTAGTACGCAGTAATAATACTGCGTGTGTGTGTGTGTTGACAGCTTCCACAGGGTACTGGACAGGGGCAGTGGGAACTCCTGCGCTCGCAGCGACGTGCTCTTCGTGCCGCTGGACGGCTCCAAGCTGTGGAAGAAGAGGAACGAGGTGATCGAGCGGGCCCGCCGCGAGGTGGAGCAGCGGGCCCGCGACCTGAGGGAGAAGGAGCGGGAGAGAGAGAGGGAGCGGGAGAGAGAGCGGGAGCTGGAGCGACACCTACAGGTGAGGAGGAGTGCCCGCGGGCGCGTGTGTCTTCATTAGCTGGCTGTGAGAGCCACTAACCCCGCCCCCCTTTTCCCCTGTCCCCCAACCACAGCAGCAGAAAGACATGAGTGGCAGCGTGGGAGGGGCGGGCCCCCGCCAGGGCTCCTCCCTCTACTTCCCCTCGTCCTCCTCCATCCTGCTGGACCCCGCGTCTTCCGCCTCGTCCTCGGCCAACCCGCCGCCCCACCCGCACCACCCCTCGCACCCGCACGCCCACCTGCACCCCTCCCACCCCCTCCACCCCTCGCTGTCCCACTCCCTGCCCCACTCCCTGCTCCTGCCGTCCATGGGGGGGGCGGCGTCGGCGGTGGTGGGAGGCCACCAGGGGGCGCTGGGGATCGGGCTGGGGGGTCCCTACCTGGGCCCCGACACGCCGGCCCTGAGGACCCTGAGCGAGTACGCCCGCCCCCACGCCATGTCCCCGCTGGGGGCGGCGGGGGGCCGCGCCCCGGGCCACCACCCGCACATGCACCACGGCCACCACCCACACGTGCACCCCTCCTTCTTCCTGCCGCAGTTCCAGAACCACGCGCTGGCCCACCCGCACCACCTGCCCACCGACGCCGCCACCGCCGCCGCCATCCTGGGCTTCCTGTACGGCGGCGGCCTGGAGGGGGGTCCGGGCATCGGGGGCCACGCGGGGGGCCCTCCCGCCGGAGCGCTGGGGGGCGGCGGGCTGGGCGGGGTGGGCTTCTCCCACCGGGAGCGCATGAAGCCCGGGTTTGAGTTTAAGAGTGAGGAGAGGGTGTTCCCCCCGGGGGCCCTGGCGGACCCCGCGGCGCTGGCCCTCGCTCACTCTCACTCGCACGCCCACGCCCACGCGCACGCCCACGCCCACGCCCACGCCCACTCCCTGCTCCTGGGCGGCGGCGCGGGAGGGGGCGGGGAGGTGTCGCTGTACGGCACCCCCCCGCCCCAGGCCCCGCCCCCCCACCTCCAGCAGAGCCCGGCCATGGCCCCCGTCAGCCGGCCCCCCAACCCGGCCGCGCCCCGCCCCCTCTCCAACCCGCCCCCGCCCTCCCTCCTCCCGCCGCCCTCCCTCCCTCCCGCGGCGCCCCCCTCTGCCCCTCCTCCTCCGCTTGCCGGCTCCGCCGCCCCTCCCCCGGCCTCCGCCCCCCCTCCCCCCCCCAGCCAGCAGACGCCCCCCAACGCGGCATCGTCCCTCCACCACCCGGCTCCCCACTCGTCCTTCGCCCCCGGGGCTTTGCCCTCCCACCCCCCTGCCCCGGGCCCGGCCCCTGCAGCCCCGCCCGACACCTTCCCCCCGCCGCCCACCCGCTCCCCCGCCTCTAGCGAGCGGGACAGGAGCGGCGAGCGGGAGAGGGAGAGGCCCGGCCCGCCTGCTTCCGGGGAGAGGGAGCGCGAACGTGACCGGGACAGAGACCGCGAGAGGGAGCGAGGGGGAGGCGCGAGTGGTGGTGGCGGAGGCGGGGGAGGAGGCGGGGGAGGAGGGGAGAACCTGGGGCGCCTGCAGATGCTGAACGTGACGCCACACCACCACCAACACTCGCACATCCACTCCCACCTGCACCTGCACCAGCAAGACACAGGTACCCCATGCTAATAGCGCCTAGCGCTTCCTAGCGGCCCTTTTGTTGTCCCTGGCCTGCTCCAATGTGCTTCCTTTTTATTTTGTCCTTTGTAAAGGTTACTATCAGATCTCCCGTCGAACGTCCTGGTTAAATAATACATGAATAAAGTTGTCTAGATTCGACGCTAGCTCTGGAATGAGCTTGGCAGCAGCACACTAAATACTACTGGCGTACTCTGTGGAGCCGTGTTTGCTTGCGTGTGCTAATCGAGGCTGTTATTAAATATCTCCTGTATTTCCTCTTACATTACTGGCATCCAGCGGCGGGCGGGGTTCACCCGCTGATGGACCCGTTGGCGTCGGGGTCTCCGTTGGCGCGCCTGCCCTACCCAGGAGCCACACTCGGCACCCCCATCCTGGCCCACCCCCTCACTGACAGCGAGGTGCTCCGCCAACAGCTCTTCGGTGAGGAGAAGGCTCCACGTCCATGTACTCGTCCACTTTTCTTCTACAGACAAATCTACAGCGCTGATAGATTATCATGGGGTTTGCTGAACCGCCCCTTCCCTTCTCCTCTCCAGGTGCTCCGTTCCGTGACCTGCCCCAGCCCTCATCTCTTACTGGTCCCATGTCAGCAGCGCACCAGCTTCAGGCCATGCAGCAGGCCCAGAGTGCAGAGCTGCAGATCCAGAGACTGGCCCTGGAACAGCAGTGGATCCATCACCATCACCACCACTCCCTCACCCAGGATGAGTACTACAGGTATATGAGAGAGAGACGGAGAGAGAGAAAGAGAGAGAGAGAGAGAGAGAGAGAGAGATGTTATGGTATTTTACAGTACATTTTACATTATAAATTACATGATGTTTAAAGCTGTAATAGGTATGATCTGAGAGTTGCAACAAGTGCCAGCAAAAAAGAATGAGAGAAAGAATTGTATAAATTAAAAACTCATAAACCCAGCTCCTCCCCCTCAGCTCCATCTTTCTGTAGCCTATTGGTCCTGGGAAAAGCCCTGCTCTGATTGGTCAGAAATATTCAGGCGCAGTGAAGAATTTAAATTGACTACAGAGACAAGGGCTATGAACCAGAGCCGATAGCTGATGAACGTCTATGGCATTTCGAACAAATTACACTAATTGTATAGCATTAAAATCTTACCTACAGCTACATACCTACAGAAGGTGAACTCCTCAATTATCGTGCCCCATAATCCTAAATGTGTTCTCACCTCACTGTTTGTATTTTTAACCTGATGCTGAAACTGTTTCTGCAGGAGGGTGAGGGGGTAAATAACTGTTTAATATTAGGTCTGTAGGGGAGAGTGCATTTTTGCAAAGCAAATGTGCGAATTGAGGCAAACGTTTGTGGCGAACATGTTTGCTTTCAAATTTGAACGTTTTGTGTCAACATTCCAAATTGTTAGCTTTAAACTGTAACCCTTCGTCCAGCATCCACGTGTGCTCGCCGAGAACTACCTCATCAGAACGTTTGTGGGTGTTCACAAACGAAAATCTCTTTGAATATGTTCGCAAACATGGTTTGCCAATTTGAATGCACCTCAAGTTTCAGCCAGCAGGGGGAATTCCAGATAGGAATGGCAGCGTGTACCTTTAACCTGACACTTAGATCTCACACCATTCTCCTTTGACACTCAGTCACCTGAAGAAAGAGAGTGACAAGACCCTGTGAGGGAGGGACAAGACAATAGGACCACGGAGGGAGGAGAAGGAGAGGTTGGCTACAAGAATAAAGCAAACATGAAGGCACTGACGACGACGCCGGTGATGAGGAGAACAAGAGCTGCACTAAAAGACGGCAAATGAAATTGCGAGGAAAGTGAAAGGGGGATGGAACAATTCTGAAGGATTAAAAACACGTTGCACACAGCAGAGAGCTCGCGTATGAACTGCCCTGCGTCCCAGACGTGGACTGCAGCACTTCCCCCAGCCCCACACACCCCCAGTCCCCCCCCCCCGCTTCACACTCCTGAGCTCCGGGTGGTTTTTGCATTGTGTATATTAGCGGGGGCAATGGTAGTGAAGTACAGTACATGTAAAATACCTTATGCCAGAAGGATTGTGTACATGGGTTTTATGTCATTGCATGTAGCTAGGCGCTTATTCTGAACTGGTGGAACTTTTGGTTCTATTTTAGTAATTCCTCCCTCTTTTGTATTTGAGGGGTGTTCTGTATGCATGAGACCAGCAGTTTAGTGTTACATTATGTTCATGATCAATAGTATTGTTATTATGATTATTGTTGTCCAATTGTTGATAATGATATAATTATATATACATATTATTTGTATTATTTTTTTACATTTTCATGGTATGGCAGTCCGTTTTTAGTTTTTGTTTTTGTTTTTTCAATTAACCTTGTGAAACAAGATGCAAATGAAGACAAAAAAATCTGGAAATAAATTATAATCTTTTTTTGCTAGCCTCGTGCACGTGTATGGGTGCCATATTTCCCCACATGCATTCAGAGTTCTTGCCCCCTCTTTGTTTTATACGAGTCACTCATGCACAAAGCATATCAAATTCCTCTTTTCCCCATCCCCCCCCTTTTTTCTGACTCTCTCCCTCCCTCTCATGGTGAGTGTAGCTAATAGGAGACACATGGGGTGAGTATGAGACAGGGGAGTTGAGCTGCTCCACTGCACACCAGCAGCCCCATAGTGCTAGCATTCCATACTGCACTGTAAAAGTCAAAGGGGGAAGGGGGGTGGGGGGTGGGTGGGGAGCAGGGGGTGACAGATAATTGAAAAGGAAGGAGGAGCTAAGAGACACTGGTTAAAAGGCTCAGTCAGTGCTGTGTGTATGTGTGTTTGTTTGTTTCAAGTACATTCCTTACTTAAACCGCAATGGGACAAGAGTTGGTGAGTGTGGCCTTCACGTTATACAGCACAGATCAATCTGAGAGGCACAGATTAAGGCCACACAACCCAACCTTAATGTAAACTTGGATGTGGAGAAACAGGATGTTGTTACAGCCAATTAGCTGCAACTCATTTCTCATTACAGTTTAAAGCAATACAACTGCTAATAAAGTCCTAAATGGATGCTTATAAGAAAATCCCATTTGTACGAGTATTGAAGCTGACTAAATGCTAATTATATATTAACTGGTGGGTTTTCAAGCAAGAAAAATAACATAGTGCGTACATGCATTTAAAAGAAAAATGGGGCGTGCTTGTGACTTACAATATGTGTGTGTGTGTGTGTGTGTGTGTGTGATAAAGTCACCTTGAATAAGTGTGTCAACATAATGTAAAGTACCTTCTACTGGGAAAATTCTGATTTCCCCCCTCTGGTGACATCACATCTGGGAGATATTCTTAGAACTCCATCAGTCCTTTGTCAGGGTGAATGAGGACAGCACCAAAGGTAGGAATGAAGGATGTACACCTTTCTCTTTTTTAATGTTGGGAATGTTTCATTATAAGGCTTAGGCTCAGTGCACTTGCTGCCTTCTTAAGTGTTTGACAGACAAAAGGGGGAAAGTTTCATTCTTTTGCAACTATCCGAAAGGATAGCTGCTTTAAGGAACTGAGGATAAACATTATTTGCAAATACTATTTATTGTCTTACATACATAGCCTTTTACATATACCCTATCCATGCAAACCACATGATAGACAAATCAAGTTGAAGAACTGAATACAACCAGCTGGCCAACACTATCTGCCCCACGTTTAATAAAAATATATCATACCATTGGATCTGTCTCACTCCTCTTGATAGACTTTCTTAAGTCACTCCACCCACTGGCCCATACAATAGGTTGTACTGGGCAGCTCTCAACTGTAAATACAAACAGAAGCATGGAGCAGGGCACATGTTGCCCCTCTCTGGGTAACACTCATAGTCCCATAGTTCCTTGAATGAAAAGCACACACAGGTTTGTTTTCAAATTATTTTACTAAGAGTTACATGTCATATGTGGGTCATGAGCAAGACCACTTAAAAACTACTCGTTATTCATAATTTGTCATTACCACTGGCTAGATTAAATCTCAACTAAACTTCTCAACTTTTTTTATTAGTTTTTTTCTCTTGTCACTAAGGTCCCAGGCCTATTATAATCTATATTTTGGTTTAATCTTCTAATATTAGTATTAAAATACATATACACTGGACCTACATAACACATGTAAATAATAATTTAGCCTACAATATTTGGGAGAAAATGTGTTTGAGGAATCAAACTTCACACTGTCAATTAAAGTGTTTTATAATTATATAATATCGACTCACTTTAATTGTATGGTAACATAAAGATTTACCAGAATGTAATATGAAAACATGACCCCTTACCTTCCCAAATCGATTATTGGTAGCTAGTTTACAGTAGATATACAGTACTATAACCTACCTTGTGACACTGGTCCTATTGATAAACTAGCTAATTGAGTCTAAATATCTAATAAAATGTGGCCTAAATACATTTCCATTACCCATAAAGTGATACAGATCATAAAAAAAAGAAAAACCTTAAAGCATCAGGGCAACTTAACAGGCTACAATAATTAATGAATTAGCTGATAATGATCATTACCTGTAGCTAATAACATTAACACGTATTCCCGATTAGCCAGCACTGACAGCGCCAGTTACTTTGTCAATACGTGCTAATCAGAAAATCAAAATCAAACGGATCTATTACATTCATTAGCTATAGACGTTTTAATTTTTGGCATTGTCGCGCTATTAATTTATCAATTTGCAATTCTACTGCCACCTGGTGGGCCAAAGAGATACAACACCGTTCTAATGAATGCACCAGAATTGGAATTAATGCAAATAATAGCCTACTCTCTGTATAATCCACTTTTTATTCTGCTAGTTAATTAAGTGACATTTACTAACTAAATCGAATATCAATTAAGAATTCTTTATATCGAATAGACTATTTTCCTACTTAAGGTTAAATGATGTCCACTTACACTTAATACATGAAATTAAAAAAGGCATTAATTTATTATTTTTGCACAAGTCTATTGATTAATTGCACCATATGTGGGCAGCACGTACAAAACACAACAGTCAACCTATTGATCATGTTAAATAAATCAGCCTATAGCAGTCATATAGGCATATTCTCTTCCCTCTTGTGTACACATCTCGTGTGCCTTCCAAGAGACTCCATCCATTTAAAGGATTTGCCACAGTAATTACATACAAACTGTTTTCCTTCAGTGTGAATCGTCTGGTGTCTATTGAGAGCGCTTGTAGTAATGAACGTCTTTCTACAAATGTCACATCTGTATGGCCTTTCGCCTGTGTGTGTCCTTATATGTGCTGCAAGATGCGAGCAATTACTGAACCTCTTTTCACACACTGAACAACAATATGGCTTCTCCTTGTTTTCCTCTGTGTTGTTTTGGTAGGGGTGAAAGGGCAACACTGAGTCCTGCAGATTACTCTTTAGACTGGCAGGAGATGACATAAATTCCTTAATATCTGATTCAAGCCCTTCAAGCTGCTCTTCGTCGTGACTTATCCAAAATTCTCGGTGGGTCTTGTGCTGTTCCTTCTTGACCTGGGCAGGCTCGGAGGCCTCCTGCTCCATACTGGCGCAGCCATCCTGCTCACACGGCCGGGGCCCTGCAGGCTCTACTGCGGGGACAGGGTGGATTGATTGATGGTGCTGCTGTTGATGCTGGGTGTGCGGCTGCTGCAGCGGCTGCTGTGTGCTGGGGCGAGAGACTGGTGAAAACAAAAGACAAATTACGATAAATAACCTCAGATAACACAAAATGAAAATAAACTGTGGGGGGGATTTTGCTTTCACGAATCCTAACTGAGCATCCAAACCAACCTGACTTTAGAAGCCTCAATTGCATCCGTAAACGACTGATTTCCACATCTTTTGAACGGGAAATTTCTTCCTTGTATTCAGATATGGTTTTTTCAACTGCACCAAATATTTCCTCAGCCGCTGCAGTCAATCGTTCGTTTAAAAATGCTTTTAGTGATAGCATTTTAGTCATTGTGAAGGGTGTTAAAAATGGTCTCGGCCGCGCTGTGTAATATGCTCTTTACGACTCCAATGGACGTCACGCTTCGCTTGTAAACACGGACATGACTGCCACGCAAACGAACTGAATGTGCTCCACTATCGCCCCCTACTGAAATGGAGTTTAACACTGCATTAGAAAATGTAGCAAATTCATCTTCTTCGCTACAGAACATAGACGTTCCTTAACGGTTCAAACAGCAGTATGAAAGTTTTGCTTTGTAGTGTCCCTTTTAACAATTAACATCGGTAGTTCTGTTCATTCTGCACCACACACTACATTGCGGTTATTAGCCGGCGCTGTTCTATGGCGTCATGACCTTTGTGCAGCTTGTAGGAGAGTGGCGAGCTTCCCCTGGCTGTTGCATGGCTTGTAGATGCTAGACTACTGCAGTGTGTCATAGGATCTGCCTGGATAAATATAGCCAGCTAATAGCGCAACTGCTCTGCATGGCATTGTTTTAAGAGTTTGCCACTGTAATGAGATCTCTAACTGCATGTCTGGCTGTGTAGCCTGACGCCATCAGCAGTCTTTTTTTGCAGCTGTGATTGTGTTTCATAACAGCAATAGGCCAGTCAGTTATTAGCAGAGTATTAAATTATAGACAAAAAGTATAATTTGACACAATGCAAAGAGTCTCTAAACCGTTTATTATGTTACTTTTACAGTCTTGCACCCTCGTGTCCATTATACAATACAATTAAAATGTTATGGGTGTTTCATTTGGCAAAAACGCCAAAACAAGGGGTGATCATGCACATCTACGAGAAGGTATAAGTCACAAAACACTAGAGTTACACAGAGAGACAACATTTCAAAAGGACAATTACATGATCTGATTGACAGGAGTTACACACTGCTCACTAAAGTTCATGAACTTGTCAAGTAAGAGGCGTGAGTAGTTTATCCACCTCAAGCTGAAGTGTAAGGTGCAGTGCGGACCGCTGCAATACTGGTGGAAAGCTCTCATGTGCACAAGCCATTTCAGTGAACCCAACTCTTTTCAGTGCAGTACAGTGCATGTGTCAGCCTGTCCCTTTTGCCCCCATAACAGAATATCAAATGAAACAGAGGGAATGACATCACAGAAATACTTTGAATAATAAAAAAGGCTTGAGGGACACATCTAAGTGCTGCAATAGCAGGATGACGAAACGGGATCATCTGAATGGAGTTGATCTGACATGGTCTTGATTCTGCTTGCTAGATTTTATGCCTTGGCGTTGATAATCTCAATAAACTCTGGCTTGAGGGATGCTCCACCCACAAGGAAGCCATCCACATCTTTCTGGGAAGCCAGTTCCTTACAGGTGCCACCAGTAACAGAGCCTAGGTGAAGAATAAATTGATTAAGAAATGTATTAAAAACACAAAATGCAATGAGACTGGACAGACCTAAAGCAGTTTTATTAAAGCAGTTATTGTTTTTTCCCCATCAATATAAATATCTGATGCCCATCTCGGGCAGAACAGGCTTATTGACTAACCTCCGTAGATGATCCTCACAGAGTTAGCTACAGCGTCAGACACATTGGCCTTCAACCACTCCCTCAATTTTTCATGAACCTCCTGGGCCTGGAAGAACACAAAAGGGGACTGTGATAAAGGTTCAGGGACCACAACCACACGCTTAATGCTTAAGTGTATCAAAGCTGCACATTTAATCATATATTAAACCGCATACCTCTATACGATCTAATTTCTAAATGAGAACGATTTTGCTCCATTAAAATAAGCACTCATACATTCTCCCTCAAATAATACAATGTAACCCGATGTGATGCAGAGCAGCAGAAACTGGGAGGAGAATAAACACAGCATGAGCGAGTAAAAGTCCCCGGCAAATGATATTAAGTGAAGTGTGAAAGAAATGAAGTGCGAGAGAAAAGTAGCATACCGTAATCACTACAGCTGTGAAAGTAACGCAGTTATATATCATGGAGCTTCCGTTGTACCGTATGATTTTCATGTCCCGTGTAAGGTTGGAGCATTCCATTTCTTTTGTACAAAGTTGATGTGCCAGTCCTATATTAGGCACAGTCACATTTTGTTTCCTTCCGTACCAGCTAAATGAGTGCAGTAAACCGGGACTCTATTTTATCTATAACCGTACTGCCCTAGTATGCATGCAGGTATATACTGACCTGCTGTGGGGAAGCCGTCTTGCCCGTGCCAATGGCCCACACAGGCTCATATGCGAGAACAACCTTGCTCCAGTCCTTTACATTGTCTGGGGGAAAGATATATGATAAGATTACATGTGCATCTGAAAAGAATGAGAAGGGATCATCATTGCTGTTGTTAAGCTTCGTACTGTACCTGCGATGACCTTGGTTTGAGCAAAGACGACCTTCTCTGTGATGCCAGCTTCTCTCTCGTCCAGTTTCTCACCAATGCAGGCAATCACACCAAGACCGCTTTCCAGAGCATGGGCAGTCTTCTGACCAATGAGCTACAGGGTCACAAAGATAAGCATCGACGTACATGACAGTGTAGGCAGAAAACAATGCCTGCCATTATGCCCGGGAGAATATTATTCTCCAGAGAACAGTTAGAAATTCATAAAATATTACCTCATCACTCTCTCCAAAGACATGACGCCTCTCAGAGTGTCCCAGGATCACCCAGTTTACACCACAGTCCTTAATCATTGCAGGGCTAGGTGAAAAAGAATACCTTTTTATTTGCATTCTAATTTAAATTAACCCCATTTTGAAAATATTTAAGAAAATGCATAAAAATCGTCATTTCATATCCATGTAGTCATGAACTCTACCTGATCTCCCCTGTAAAGGCACCCTTGGCTACTTTGTAACAGTTCTGAGCAGCCACACCAATCTTAGCATCCATCTTGGACCTAACAAAGTCCAGGTAGATTGATGGGGCACCACATACCACCTCTGCAAGTGCAAACAAATTTGGGGAAAAAAGAGCTCACAGAACAGAAACCACAAGTGCACACAGGTGTTACACTTTGTATAGAGCTGCACAATGTTATATTTACTAATGTGTTGCAACAATGTTCAGACATAATATAGCAGAATGTGAACCCAGTCAATGTGGTTTTCCTTGGAACAATGTTAAAATCACTGTACTAGTTCAACCAGAGTACAGTCAGTGACAACATTGACATTCACAGGGTAACTGTATCTTGAGGTTAAGTGAGTCTATATTAAAACCATAACCACTGAACGTGGTAAAGGTCATTTATCCCTGGTCTTCCCTGGTTAAAGGCCCAAGTTCAACCTGCAAAAGGTCCCTTGGATGGCTGCATTTTACAAGGGCCATACAGCAAGCAAGTGCCAGGTCGTAGCTAAAGTTCAACGCTCACCACATTAGACAAGAATTCTGCCTGGGTTTACATTTATAAAAAATAAAAAAAAAGAGTCCACTATAGAGGGGCCAATGGGGACAAATTGAGTCTGTGCGTCACTACATTTCTGCTGCGAAAGGACCTGACTTGTAGTTGGGGGGGGGGGGGTGGGGAGAGTATATCCAGACCAGAGCAAGGTCCATGAGTATCCTATATTGCACAAAATTAATATCTAAAGCGTAGGTTTCAGTATACTACTACGTAAATACAGTTCCGTAAAGCATGCACATATTCAGCAGTAGGCCTACATAATAGCATACAACTTTATTATATTCGTTTCCTTCTTGCAGGCTGCAATTAATCAAATATAAATTAGTATACGGTTCGCAGTATACAGTCTTGTTTGAGGCATGGCTGACTTGTGCTACAAAAGAGTACTTGTCCTAAGTTGTCAATCTTGTAATTTCTTCCTGTGATCACAGTGGCTGTCTCGCTACATGACATGGGCTACGTGCAAGTCAGAACGAACGCCAAGCGACATAGGTAGCTGAATGCTCATTTTCCTCGTTTCTGATCATTGCAACATTCTATTGTCAATATGTGAATGGGGTAGCTGAAACAGTAATGACACATGGCATGCATGTTAAACGTTAGAAATAGCCGTGTTTTGGCTGGAACAGAATCATATTGATGTACTGAATGAATGAGCCATTTTGACGGTCGCCCTTTTCGTTTTCGTTTGACATTTTACTTCAGGAAGACACGCTGCTGGTTAGTAAAATGCGAAGACTAGACTCAAACGGCTAGACTAAATAGAATGACTAAGCTTTAATAATAACCAGACACAATTAAGAAAAGTGTTCATTTTGCACATCTGACAGAAATGCTGGCCTTTTCACATACCGACGTTGGGGTCCAATTTGGCAGCATTCAGGGTCTGTATGAGTTCACCAAGGCTCTTCTTGTCGCCATTCAACTTCCAGTTTCCTCCAACAAAGAATTTCCTGCTCATATTTGCGGTTTATGGTATGTCGGGCCTGCGACCGTGCTACAAGATAACCAAGCGTAAACCTAGCTAGAGACCGAGCAGAATGGCAGAAGCAACTCCCTGTATTTATTAACTTGAGCCACTAAACCCCTCCTCTCCGCGTAAAACTATTGGTTTACACAGCGACCAGACAGCGGCACGCCCACAAAAATGATTTCTTCTTTGACCGGAAGAATACGGCGAATGCCATTGAAAAAACATTTAAGGCAATATATATATATATATATATATTTTATGTACATTAACTTAGTGCATGTGTATGTGCCATATTATAACGGAATACATTCCTGCCAATAGTAGAATACACGGAACATGGTTTATGTCAATGCAATGATAGTAAAATATTGGAGTCCTTCACCCATAAATAAAGTTATTCGTATTGTATCGGGTGCGGATTGGACACGGATTCGTTATCCATACATTCGCACAATAGCTTTCGCAATAAATAGCTTCGCTACCGGGTTAAATGATATAGCTCAATGATTGGAGGAAAGCCTGCCCTACTTAGCATATCCATGATGCATTTCGCGTAATACGTGTTTGTAAGATAGAGTTCTGTATGTATTCAAATATATGACATTAGACATGAATTGTAGCATAGTATAGTTTATATGAAAGCGAAATACTTAGGTAGTTGTGCGTTATTGTGAAATTATATGACACCGTGAGGATAACTTAGAAAGAGCATGTACAGATACATTCCGGTGATATAGATTAGTAGGAATACGCTCTTTTTGTATTTGTCAAGTAGGTTTCTCGTAAAAAGAGAAGCCCCCAATCTTGTAAACGTTACAGAATATCTGCTAATTCTGCGTTTTTACCTTTAAATATAGTTTTAAATTATGTTATATTAGTAAAATAAGTGTTCTTGTACGGTCTGAAACCTCAGCGTTGTTTTGATCTAAAGAACACATATATATTTAAATGAAAATTGTCCTATGGGTCACAGTGACCCGGTGCACTCGCCAGTAGCAGGCGCCAACCACAACACGGACCTATGGCATTTCGCTGTTGGCTCCCTCTGCTGGTAGTCTGCTGAACTCGATTGGAGTTAGATTGGATAGTTGGAATCACCAGGCTATTTTAAATAGAAGTGGCCACTTCTGGATGCAGTTTACTTAAATCACCACCCAGTGGCAGTCTACACCAATTTTCCACGTCTCATACGTTGTATTTTAATCCAACTCTCTAAACAACTTTAAATACTTTTTGCTGATTAATCACTTTTGTTCACTCAGCCAAATACCATGTCAAATAAGTGTGCATGTAGAGGTTAAAAAGTTTATTCTGTTACACTATCAAGGGGAAAGTTCAGTAAAAAAGGGAGGTGGGTCGTGGGAGGAGAATCATGTAGCGGTTTTTTAGAGGACGCCAAATCCAGAAGGGGAAAAAAAAGAATTCTGTCGAGTTGAAATCCAGATCGTTGAACCGCTGCTTGGAGCCACTTCCGCCCACACGAAAGATGGCGGCTCCCTTGATGGAGAAATTGTCGGAATCTTTGGGTTCAACAGAGCCAGCAATTCGGCTCCTTTTATCTCTTTTAATCGGTGAGTTTCGCGTTTCTAACTTCTGACAGTATTAGTCACAGCGGTTTTATGCATTCTCACACCGGTGTCAGGGAACAACGTGTCAGTGCTATGCTTTATGAGTAGCCCACACTCATTCACAGCTACGTTAAATTATGCTAGCCAGGTAATAGTACTGTACTGTACGTGAAGCTACAGTGCCACACTCAGGCAGCAAACGATGTATATAGCCTTACTGATAGCTAATGTTAGCTAGATCAATCACAGCTATTTCATAATCGACAATTGCTAAAAATCTTAGTAACGAATCGCACATGTCTTATTTTTTAGCAAGGTCGCGTGTGGGGATATGTCAACGTCATTTCATGCGCTGACAGTATTTACTGAATAACTAGACTAACTTGTGTTTTTGCCATGTACAGTATGCTCACTCCTTGTATTTTCCAAATTTGATTACAAATATAATTTATCCGGACATGTAAAGTATTATTACGAAGTCTTGCTTTGTCACGGCTGCAAGTACACGTAGCATAAGGGTGTCAGAGGGTCTCGATATCTGAGATGACATGTCTGACGGGTGGATAAGAAGGCTAAGGTCATCCTCAATGAACTTTGCTTTGACCATATAGTTTTATGGCTATGACACATGGACACGTCAGATGCCCTTCTTTTCTTGCTAGTCACATGCCGGTGTTTGATTACACCAACTAACAATACAGCAATTGTAATTGTGAACATAGTAAGATGTTATTTTTAGTTGGTGCCTACCCTACATGGACTTGCATGACTGATTAAGCTACTTGGTTGTTATCCTTATCAATTCCTTTTTTAAATAATTCCATACTCTGGTGTGTGTGTGTGTGTGTGTGTAAGATGTGGTTTGCAGCATGTTTAATTCTAGCAATATTAATACCAATTTGCTATATAGGCTTGGGGGTTTGGTCAACTGGAGCATCAGGCATACAGTACTTGTATTTGTCAATAACCGATAATATTAGCACATTATAGTGATTACCCAGTGGATTTTAAATTGTAATGTATTATTTATTAGAACAGTATTTGCATTGCATACTGCGTTACATCCTAGGCACTGCTGTGTCATGTGTTGGCAAGTTGACTGGATCACAATAAATTGCCGGGAGCCAACTAGCCTACCAGCACTACAACAAAATCTAGGCCTACAGGAGCAGAGATCGTAGGCTACTTGATCACAAGAATTTTAGGGAAATTTAAGGACATCGTAAAAATTTAAATAACATAATGTATCAATGATTCAACTCTATTGTTAATTTTGTATCAGTCTTTTTCTGGAATATCCATACAGTATTGTGGGAAAAAATATCACAACGCTCAACTGCATCAGTCATTTTGCACAGTCCTACTAGTTAGGTACCAAAAGTATTTGTCAAGTGATATGTTAATTTTAAATATTATCCATCCATCCAGCCATTCTCAACTGCTTATCCAAGTTCGGGTCACGGGGGCAGCAGCTCCAGCTTTTAATTACTAAACATATTAAAATGGCATATCAGATAAAGAATATAAACAGTTGGCATAGCAATATTGATTAACGAATTATCAATGGATCACTTGGTATTTTTGCCACCCCTAGTTACGGTTTGTTTACTGTGTAGTTTTAGTTAGGCAAATGTTAGTTTAGTGCTTGTTCATGTTACCATATTTGTATATATTGTCTTTTACTTAAAGAGTATCTGCACCACAATATTTAGTTTATTTTTATTTTTATTAACTGTTAACAAAAAACATTTTAGTTGGACCGACCTATGAAGAAATCAGTGCTGGTGTTAGTATTGACCATTTGTATTTTTATAAAACTCAGCATTTTGGGGGTTGAAAATGGCTTTACACATCATATCCGTTAAAAATCACCCACGGTCCTTGCTGGCTTTCGAGTGTACTTTTGGTACAGTTGTTATTGAAACCGGCATTACAAAATCATTGTTGTGGTTTTATAGTGCATGCCTGTTCCACACCTGAGTGCTGAGTGGCTGGCTCTCTGCCAAAATGTAAACGGTGAGCTGGGGTGGAAATCTTGGATGCTGAAGGCGCTGCAATGCAATTGAGGAGCAGTGTATCTTTATGGTCTGCCTCTTGAGTGTCATGTATTATTATATTTATAACTCCTGACAGCCAATTCTTTAAATTCAAAGCTCTCTAATTAAATGTTAAGCTTGTCAGTCACACACGGTTAAACATGTACATGTATTTACAGTACAACAAGAAAGAGCGATAATGTTTCACTATACTGATTGGTTTCTACCTCATTTGAAGGTGTGAGTGCTAGATGTCAATGTCATATAGCATTAAACATTTATTTAGCTAAAGTTAATGTGTGCATGCTCGGTAACACCCCTGCTCTCTTCTGTTTCTCTCCCCTGCAGGTTACCCTTGTGCCCTGGTTTACCGCCGTTTCTTATTCCACCAGCCTGCCACCATCATTCACTTGTTTCACACTTGTTCTGGACTGGCTCTGGCAGCATTCAACTTTGGTGAGATAAGAAGGGAGAGGAGGGTCTGTGATATATTAAAGTATAGTAAATAGGGGAATTCCTTTTCTAACTTTTTTTCATGACTTAGTTAGTATAAGCAAATCAAAAATGTTCAATCAGAAAATTGGTTTTCTGATAGTTTTAAAAGTTGAGGGGAATGTTAATGTTATTCATCTTTCTCATATAACTTGATTATTGTGGATTTTAAATTGATTTGTTCCCTTAAACAAAGTTTTATCCTTGTACATTTGAGACGCTTGCCGAGATGTTAAACTAGCGGAAGAGCCATTGTTGGTGTAGAAATGAGTGAGGTTGGTGTCGAAATGCAGAGCAATGGCTCGCTAACTGGTTGCTGCAGAGAGTGCACCTAACCCTGGGTCCCATATATGCTATTTGTGGGTGTGGTAAATTCATTAGAATTAATGGATAGAGTATAGTCCATTGTCTTTCTTACTACTGGCTTCCTCTTGTCAAATAATTTGTGGCGGAAATAACAGCCTTTGCTAAATTGTTAAATTCAACAATTTACAGACTGACAGGGAGATCGTTAGACTGGAAATGTTTGCATATTAAGTGTTTTTTTCCGTCAAGTTCCAACTTCGACCATGTCCCACGGGCTCAGAACAGCATCCAAATGCCTAAGGCAGCCTCCTGTCGTGTGTGCCTAAGCAGTTCTGTTACCCGGCCAGAATCCATTCCAAGGGAGATATTGTATGAATATGTTAAGTGCTTTTGGTTAATTTAGATGGGAACCGAGTGGTACAGATATCGCTAGATTATAGGTGTAGAAAGTCTATTACTGCAGTTACACAATGCTAAATGAACATACTGTTGATTTGTACCTGTGCTGATTTTACTGTAAATAAGTAAACCATAGTTACACAGAGTTTAACCAAAATAAATGTATCTATGTTGCTTACCTATACAATATGTATATGTGTTGCTTTTTGGACATTAGTTATTTTAATTGAAATAAATAGAAAATAGTGGCAGCTTTAGAATATATAAATCCATAACCATGAGAAGCAGCCAGTGGTAAGCATGAATGATGGATGGACAGACATTTATCTAGTGGAGCATGCTGCAGTAAGCAAGGCTTGCTAACTCTGTCTCTTCTTGTCTTTTTTTTTCTCTTGTGGCTGCACTTGGGATTTACAGCAGGTCTGTTGCTTTCTCCTTGTCTATCGAAAATACCTCCTGAACCCTCTGTGGATGTTTATCTATGTTCTGTCTCCATTCTATCCCTTTCTCCATATATATATTTCTCTCTCTCTGTCTCTCTTTCTCTCTCTGTGTATCTGCTACTGCTGATCTAAGGAGGGGAAATGCTGTTCGTATGTCCTATTCCACAGGTCACAGTTGAATGCACTTACCAATCCCCCCCTCCCGTTCCCCATCTCTCTGTCTGCCCCCTCCTCTTAGGCTCTCAGCTTTATCACTCAGCGTTATGCGTCTTTGTCCAGTTCCTGATGCTGAGACTCATGGGAAGGACAGTAACAGCTGTCCTGAGCAGTTTTATCTTTCAAATGGTGAGGTCTATCTCTCTTTTAGATTCTCCCGTTTTATTTCTTTTTTTTCTCTTTGCACTAAACACACCCTTATGTGACGCTTGGCTAACTGTAGAGCTTTAGCATTGTACTGCATGTTGCAAGTCCCATGTTCTACTGCAGTGGCTCAGGTACAGAGCACCAGTCTGTGCACTGCACACTATCTATGAGCTCTGTTTTAATGCATACACTTTTTATCATGATTATTAATGGCTGCTAAAGCAAGCACCATTAATGGTTTACTATAATCTAGTCTCATGTCTATAGCCTCCAATCAATTTATGTGGCCTATTTTTTGCTTCCTTGCTTAATGCTGTCAATACAGCTCCTGCAGACAAGATTGTTATATTCAGTTATTGATGAACTATTGATTATGAGCTGAGTTCGTTGTGGTATGTATTGAAGGGTGCCTCTATAGCTGTTTTTTTTTTTGTCACCTGGAATCCTGCTTTTCCCTACATGTTTCTGCCCAGTTGTGTTGGATCACTCATACAGTGATTAGTGGCACACAACCAGAGCACATTCATCACTATATATTAATTTTTAACAATTCAATGTCATTTTAACAATGGAAAATCTGATTAAAGGGACATTTTACTTTTGTAAAATCTCTGGCTATAGCTTCCATACCTCAATATTAAGTCATCCTGCTGATGTGTATGCCATTGGAGGCACTAATTAACTTTGCAGACCCACGAATGATGGCTTATAAGAAAAGTTATGTTCTGTTTTAAGTCATTTGCTACAGGAGATTTGAGTGCATTGGACATTCAAAGTTCATTTCTAGTATTTGAGATTTAGCTTTGTTTTTTTTTGCTTGTTTTCATTTTCTGCTTGTACATTTGTATTTACAGCATTTAGCAGATGCTACATATACCTGTTTGATTGACCTATCTTTCTGTCTGTTTCTCTTTCTGTCTACCTGTAGGTATACCTGCTGGCGGGGTATTACTACACAGCTACGGATGAGTATGATATCAAGTGGACCATGCCCCATTGTGTCCTCACCCTCAAACTCATTGGTACAGCAGATTAGCATTATCAGTGTTTGGGATAAACGTTGTAACAACACACCTTGTTGTTATCGCCTTGAAATTACCATCTTTACTTGACCCTAAGATTCTAATAATCAGTCTTAATTCATCTCATAACTGAGTTTTATTACCGGTAATGCAAGCATTTTCTTGTTTCGTCTTGAAGTGTTCTCAGTGCAGTCATTCAACGCGTCTTAGTCAACGATTAAACCACTACTTAACTTCTTGAAGGGCACTGGCATGACGATGACCGTGATGCCCAAGCTGCCATAACCTTAATACTTATTGCCTTTTCTGATTTCAGGCTTGTCGTTTGATTACTATGATGGTGGAAAAGAACAAGTGAGTTGATTTATCAATTTCCACCCTTTAATCATTAGTCAATACACACACACACGTCAGCTATATTCTGTGTCGTGGAATGTACATGTTATCTTGGTGTCTAACTTGATAGGGAGGATTCTTGTTATTGTCTCAGGAAAGTATGGGTTTATCTTTATGCAGTAAGTAGTATGTGTTGCATTAAGCAACCATGTTTGTGGTTAACCATCTTTTCCTGTTCAGTTATGACCAATTACTCTCTTCTCCTGCTGCTCTCTAGTGGTACAAGCAGCCTATCTATGACTGTTGCAGGAAAACATTCACTGCTGCTTCAGTAATAATTATTACTACCTTTTTTATACTGGTATGAAAAGGTAGCTCACATTGTCTAATTGCTTCATGATAATGTTGAGAGGCCATTTGCTACTCTCATGTATTCAGAAATAGCCCGATTTACAGCCTGTAGTTAAATGCCTGTTAAGTACCACTTTGTGGTTAAACTGAATTAACGGTCAATCTGAATTGTGGTAAACTTGCAATAAGAACTGTTAGAAACTTGATATGTCGTGAGCCAATCATAGGACCTATTATACGTGTTGCCTGTGCTTACTGTATTTCTATTTTCTCTTATTTCACCCTGGACACCATGTCTTAGTCCCAGCTCAATGCAGAGCAGCAGAAGGCAGCACTGTTAACTGTTCCCTCTCTGCTGGAGGTGTTTGGCTTTGCATACTTCTATGGAGGGTTCTTAGTAGGGCCCCAGTTTACACTACGCAACTACCTGAGGCTGGTGGCAGGGGAGCTGACAGACTGCCCTGGAAAGCCTTCCAACAGGTACGTGGTAGATGTGTCTGGGGCTGGGGGAATGGCAAGAGACATGCTCCATAATGTATCACCATGGTATTACAATACCATCACAATCAAATAAAGATTGATTGATATTATGCATGCAGTTTAACAGTTAAACAATGGCGTGCAAGGTTTAATGTGATTTACGCATTTTCAATGTTTTGGGAATGGTATTTCTACATGAAGTGTATACAGAGCACAATTACTTACCATTTTACTTCCAATAAAACATGAAATCCCTCGAGAGACTACAGTAACTACTTTCAGAGAAGTTGTATTTCATTTGTGTTTAGGTGTAAATTTAGAGCAAATGATTGGATGAAGCACATTCACTCACTCACACTAACATACACCCTTCATATAAGTCTTTGAGCATATCAGGGACCTGTTTATTTCCACTGCTACTACTCCTGAGGCCAGAAACTTGCAGTGCTCGCAGCCAGCTTTCTTTCTTTCAGTATTATACCAACTCTGAAGCGGTTCTCCCTTGGTTTCCTCTGCCTGGTCATCTATGCGATATTCAGTCCATATTACCCAGACAGCTACTGCTTAACAGATGAGTACGAGGTGAGAAACATTGCTCTGTAACAGTTTACTGCTCATGCATGGAAGTGCTTTCCATGGTATTATATATATATAGACACTTTTGACACTTTTTGCAAGGTGTCAATGGTTGTCTTTTTTCTGAGATTCTGATTTTGGGGTTTTCATTAGTTCTCAGTTATAATCATCAATATTAAAAGGAATGAACACTTAATATATCAGTCTGTGTGGAATGAATGTATACATTATACAAGTTTCACTTTTTGAATGGAATTACTGACATA